>CM046305.1:33972771-34243934 GCA_025267735.1 Mactra quadrangularis | reverse complement strand
GTAGGAAGGTATAGTATCGAGCCTAATCAACACACAAATATTACATAGGAGAAATATGACTTCAAAGCAGCCACTCTTAGACTCATAGCAACCATCAACATATCATTAGCAACCACCCCTTGGTCCATAGCAACCACTCTTACACCGTATGCCAATCGCCTTAAGACCAAAAGTATCTATTATACTGTCCATAGCAACCGATTTGAGTTCCATAGCAACCGTATTTGCACCTTTAATATCCATTTAAATATCAAATAGAATAACTCTCGCGGCCATAAACTTTTTTTCAGTGTCTTTTTTTATCATCTTCGGATCAACTTTCAAACTTGGTCAAGTTGAGTTAGATCTAGATAGGTAAGGGCTATAGAGACCTTATTCTTGCTTTATTGGTGTTGCGACGTTTAGCGGTGAGTGTAGCGCCGCTCAACGTCGCAACGCCGCTAAACGTCGCAATTAACAAATGTTTTTTGTATTTCGATGAATTGAAGATCATGTTCTATACTATGATTTTAACGAAGTCCACCATAAGTTCTACAGTCCACGGTTCGTCAGCCCTAAGCTTTGAGTCCAAGTACCCAGTTTCTGGCTTCCGAAAGTGTGCCAAGATATTTGGATGCCGTACTGGGTCTAGGAACAAACTTCAATCTATTGTACCTAAGACAAAGCATTGAATCTAGTGTGGACTAGAGATTCTGGCCCCAGTTTCACAAACAAACTTAAGTACGAACTCAATAACAGAATCAAGTTGTTTTTTGTTCTTAAACAGCATGTCAATGCAGTTGAAACAGCTGTTATTAAATGACTTTATAATAATTAGATACATCAAATGTATCGAAATAAAATATAACGGGTTTTATAATAAACTTAAAGTAAAAAAATCGGATTTCTCTTGAGACCAAACTCAACAGTTCATTAACATATTTAAATCATTACAAACCTTATCCAAGTATATTTGTTAGTTTTATTTTGTATAATATGGCTTTTGAACAACTATTGGAGTTTTAATAAAACAAAATTTGTTGTTGATAAAATTAGTGAACTTAAAGATCAAAATAAAAAAATTAGTTTGAGTTTTTTCGTGAAACTGAGGCCTGATCAAAGACCTCATAATGCTTGGTTCTACGTTTATACAAAAGAGTTTTAGCATTTAAAAACAAGAGCTCATCAGAGAGTTTGGATTGATTAGTATTCATAGACATTTCATGTGGAAATTAAAACTGTGACAGCCATATTGCTCATCCAGGTAAATAATTAAGATAGTGATTATAATTAGAATATTTCATTACAATGTATTACCAATATAAGGTTTAGGTTTCCAGGAATCAACGTATTCATCATATACTATACTCATCCAGTCTAGATATTAAAGGGTATATGTCTATATCTCACGATTTGTTTGTACATAAATTTCACAAAGAATATTTCAATATCGGCCATGCATCCAAAAGACCAAATCACAAAGAAATTTTATCAAAATACGCGCCCGAGAATTAATTCAAATAGTTGGACATCATTTTCTAATTTTCGGTTGACCAACCGAAAATTAAATCTGATTTCCGAGCGGAATCAAGCGGAATCTTACGGTGTTTCGCGCATGCGCCGTCAACTGTTTACATTTAAAGATGGCGACGCCCATGAGAAAAAGAGAAGAAGATACTGGCCGATCGAAATTACCTGATTCCACGTAAAAAAGAAAATTTTGGAGAAGAATGTCGCTGCAAACAATTTAAAATGATATATTGGGCTGAAATCAAGATACAATGGATGTAATTAAGCTGAATTTCGGCTTGAATGTGACATTGAACTTGAAGCATTTCTTCGATGAGTAACTTCCAGTAAGTACAATTCCATGGTAAAACTAATAACTAACGTTAATGTATAGTGTTGTGACTCAAATTCGTTCAAAATGTGGACTTTTTTGTATGCGATGAATTAAAAATTGGATGCATCAGAGTCATAGTCACTGGATGCACACAGATTAAATGTGTTTGAAATTTTATTGTAATGGGGCTCCTTATAGGGAAATTTTGATGGCTGTCACGTTTTCTTGAGCCAAGTTAAGGATGAGGTAAAAATATTGTCGCTGTTGTGTTTTTAAGATGTTTTGTGTGACAATTTTGATATTTTCACGTAATAATGTGACTAGATTGCTGGGAAGGGGGTTACAGTTAAATTTCAGACATGAAAATGTTGCTATTCCTGATTATTAGTACTGTGACTTTATCTTGATTTTATGTTGCAGATTTTTTCTGACTCGTGTCAGTTTTCACGATTTTGAATGCCTTCTACAAAGAATTAGATGTTGTTTTTTAAATATATTTTTATCATATCTGCATCAATACAAAGCTACAGTCAACAACCATTTTGTTTTGGTTAAGAGTGTGAAAATAGGCAATACATATTATAGGTAGATAGTTAAAACATTGAGAATGGTTAAAAGCTTTTATTTACTGCTTTACATGACCCTGGCCAGGCCTGTCCAGCTTTCTGAAGAGGTCTTTCAGAATTTTCACAACCAATAAAGTCCAAATTAACCTTAATTTGGTTGTACCAGCAGTAAATCTAGGAATAGCGATCTGAGAGTGGATAACCCCTGTCTGAAAGATCAGATGTATTGAAGCAGCAGACATTGGTGTCATGGGGTAGTAAGTTATTCTAATATTTCTTGTAATAATTTCTTGTTCATTTAGTGCTCATAGTTTTTTGGTAACCTTTGCAGGTATTAAGTTATGGAATCCAGAGCTGAGCAATTCTCATCAATGGCATATGCAACCATTTATGACTTTAACACCCGGACCATCCAGATAAAAAGGGGGATCTGAGTCAGAATCTATGTAAGTAAATCTCATATACTATGCTTTTTATAAAATCTTTTATTTGATATCAATTTATGTTTGAATTTATTTCAAATCTTAAACCTCACACTCATCTTTCTAATATTATGATAGAAAACAAAATACCAAACTATAAATGATTGATTTTTAAAAAATTGACACAGTACAAGAAGTTCTTGTGGAAGTACGCATACTTAGGGGTAGCGGTCTCGGGTTTGAACTTTACTACAGGCTCTGCTTTCCGCTTTTAAGAAATTTAGATACAGTTGTTGTACGTCAGCCAGGTGTAAATAGATACTGCGAGGATTACTGAAGGTGATTTAGTTGATCTTGGGTTATCTAAATTCTTACTTTTACTGTGGTCTCTTTCGAGTCATTTTGATGATAATTGCTGTTTTTGCTTTTAGTTGATTTACATTAGACACTTTTCGCTCATTAATTTAGTTGAGTTTATTTGACCGGAAGTAATGAATTAGCTGCTTGCAAAGTGTAGATTGTAAGTCACTTGTCTTGGTATTCACTTTGCCTTTTCTAGCTGTGCTCATTACTTTGAGTCTTGTTCATTTTAATGACTGCTTTGGTAAGCTTTTATTTATGCATTGTTTGTTGCTGTAAGGTTTGTTGTAACTGTAAGGTTTCGTAGTTTAATTTAAGTTCTGTTTATGCGTCATGCCCTCAGTTTTTTTTTGTTACTTGTTTCTAATGAATTTTATTAATTTATGCACATTATGGTCCAACAGGAATGAACTTATATTTTTAAAATTATATTTTTTCATCAATTATTATCATCATTTACAACTTTCTGCATGTAACTTAAAAAATGCATTTTTCTTTTTTACAGCAGTTATATATTTGTATGATAGACATGGTATGAGATATTGAGGTAGCCTTGACAGTGGTATTGAATGGTTTTTTGATATTACGTATCTGTAAGTACACCTTTTTGTCATCGTTAATGGTAGTGAATTTTTCTTATATATTTATTAACCATGGGGTTGATAGTTATTGAAAACACCGAGTGAATGTTTAATTATCATTTAGTGTAATGTGAACAAGAATGAGATTTCTCTTATTTTTGATGACTCGCATGTATTGACTGTGGACGTAAAATGGACAAACCTTAATTGTTGATACCGTTTGATATAATTTATGTATTATTCGAGTATTCACTGTGTAACAGGCATACACCTGTACCGAGTAATAGTTTGACCATGAATGGATTGTGTTAGTGAATAATGACAAATATTTGTTAGTTACATTAGTACTGTATTGTTTTTTTTATCAGAGTTAACTCCATGTCAACATAATTTAGGTCATTTTACGGCGTCCAGCGCACCTAACCTAGCTTTCCTGGACCATTGTCTATAACCAGTACTCACCTACCCTTCCACAAGGCCGGAAACTTCTCAATATTATCTAATAAATGGAGGAAAATCAACATTTTTGTCAAATTTTCATGGAAGGGTATAACCTTCCCAGGTGGGATTTGAACCCGCACCCCCTCGAGCACAAGTATCCAAATCCCAGTGCACTACCAACTGCGCTATTGACCCGGGTTAGGTACTGTATTGTTTTTTTGTGTATTTCAGTACTGGAGTAAATCACTGATTGTCACTAAATGTCATTGAATATACTTTTGAATTTGATGTATCATCAACTGGTGTCCAGTATATAAACAAAGAAATCAAACTGAATTGTTGTTATCTATGTATTGAAGAGACTTTACCACTTTTTCAATAAAATTAGCAGAGTTACATTACAAAATTGTAAGATGAGCTGAACATGTTTACTGAAGCAGACTTTTGACCTTTGACCATTTTGAAAAGCATTTTAAAATTACATACTTGGATTTGGCGATACATATATGTACTTGTTATTTTTTAATTTCAACCAGTTGCCATGAAATGTTTTGAGATGATAAACATAAGATTATATATAATGTTGTTGAAGCTGTTAAAAATGTGTGCTTTATTTTCCTTCCTCTCTTTTATGTGCAGATTCAAGTTATGTATGTCAGTTATTGAAGTACATTACATATGTGATATTGTATTGAGGTTAGGAGCTCCTGGTTGTCCAGAATAGAACCAATGGGTTCCCGTGACATGGATGGTGAACCAGCTAGGTAATTTTTAGTATTTTTTCACTCTATTTCTAGTTTTAGTAATCAGCTTCAATGAAGCAAAACTGGTTTAGAATTTACAGTTAGGTTGTAAATATTTTCATTATTAGTATTTGAATCCACTTGTGGTCTGTTAATTCACTTTTGAAGTACATATAGACTGTGGAACCCTGTCTACAACAATCTCTCTTAGAGGGACCGTCTGATCAAAACAACCTTTTTCCTTATAGTGAATAAGTAAAGAGGTTGTTTGGTCAGATGGTCCCTCTAATTTGATGGTTGTTCCACTATACTAGTTCAATGTACTATTTTTGAAGACAAGATGTTGTCTACAGTAAATCATTTGAATTACTGTAAGGCCAAGTAACTATAGCAATTGTTTGACTTCAGGCAAACATAATCTCTGCTTGGGATGCAATTTGGCTATGTATTGTTTAAAATATTTTGACCATAAGCTTTGATGTGATACTGATATAATAATTCAGTTTGTCAGTGATTGACAACTGCCCTATATAATTAAAACCATTGGTGGATGGGAGAATGGCCATAGAAATAATTTCAAGACCAAGCTCCATGAAAGTATGCCCTGCCTGGCAATCAAACTCATGACCCCTCAATAAATAGACTTGCATGCTTCCAACGAAGCTATTGGGTGACTGTACTATAATTAAATCACTATGACTGTATATATTTGTGTAATGTAACGGTGCACTGAACGAGTATTTAATTTCTGTGTAATTCATTAGCATACTTTGCCCAATTGGTAAAATCATTGGACTGAAATGTAGGACACTTGGTGCACTGGTTTATTAATTTTTCCTGGGCTTACAATGTAAGAAATTTTACTTAAAGTTTAACATTATACATATACTATTTTTTCAGCCTAGCTACAGAACAATGTAAGGAAAGTCAAAATAAAAAGAGTGCATGCTGTTTTCAGTGACAGTTTTGTTGATCCATATGAGTAAGTACGTTTTCAAATTAGTAAATTTTTAAACACAGCGTACTAAGAAATACTCTCAATTACAACTAAATCTATTAAACCATTTAAATATAGTCTAAGTTTTTTAAATACCATGTCCATGAACATAATGTGTAAAATGTGCTTACATTTAACATTGTACAGGATGTGGTTGGATTTTCCATTCATGATAAATAATAAGTATACAAACATGTTTATATACCCATGCTATTTTTTACGTTTTTCCTGAAAAGCATGTAATATTATAAGAATGCAAAAATGCCTTTTTCGTCAAAATACATTTTACAAAACTGGAGATATTGTGAAATCAACATGTGGAGTATATATAAGTATATTCGAACACATAAAATGTTACATGTGTGAAGAAACTTTTGGACCCCAGTGTATGTGTAAAGTACTAACTTATTCAGTTTGATGATAGTTGATTAATATGTTATTATTTTTTTCATGAACAATTAACTGTCTCAAAAGGTCACATCGATGCACAAAATGTCAATATTTTAAGCATAGTCAGATGTTACTTATTCATATGCTTATTTTCATTTCAGGGTGGGTAAGGTCTTTGTTAAAAAAGCAACAGATGTTCTGTGAGAGAGATGAAAATACAGGACAATTATCAACTCATAGAAAGTTCAATAAAAAGTTTTTTCTATGTAAGCAATGGATTAGGTGGTAATTAACTAGCCAGCGGTCTTATCCTGGGATGATCTATGAAGAATCTTGTCAACAATTGTCCCAGTTTTGACAGCTCCAAAAGATGTACTCATCCATGAACTTAAAAGTAGACTCTTTAAAATGTTGTGCTATATTTCTTATTACAGTCAGGACTCAATACATCGGAATCCGTTATACTGACAAATTCAAATAACGACAGTGAATTAGTGGGAACCAATTTTTTTCAACGTTATTATAATCCTTTATAACGGAAAATTCGTATTCCGACTCCGACGCAATAAAATTGGAAACCAAACATGTTATTTTCTATACAATCAATACCCGTTAAACTGACACTGACACTTGGTCAGCCAAGCGTATAATTGAGCCGCAAACAAATCCGCAGGGTGTTAACACAGGTATTAGGAGTACACGTACATTGTAGTTTGAACAGTTGATTGTTACACCTTATTACAATATCAACGTATTGTTGTTATCAAAGACTTTTTTCGCTAGATGACAAATACAACAAACTTAGTGCAATCCATTTTTTAAAAGTTTTACTTTTAAAAGCCTATCATTGTTTGTGCTTTTTATTTTATAAAGTTTTATCATTTTCTTACCAATCTTTAACTATTTTAGTTGTAATTATTTTAATAAAGTTGTTTTATTATGTGTATGATTTATAATATGTTTAATAAATGGAACACATAAACACAAAAATCTTTTTCATTATAGATGTTTATTGTAGATCTAAATACATAATGTTCACAAACCAGTGACTACGCATATCATTACATGATAAATAATGAAATTCAATATACTGACAAATTCAATATACTGACATAACTTTTGGGAACCAACAGTGTCGTTGTAATGAGTCCTGACTGTATACTAATGTGCTAAATATTACAGGTTTCTACTTGACGATACTCTCATTCATAATAATACATTAAAGGCACAGTCAGACTGTCAGTATTGTACAACCATATCACATTTATTTGGCTTATAAAGCGGTTATATTCTATATACATTACACAGCCATTTTCTTATTCCTATTTACACTACTGTTGTATGCATTGCCACTACACAATCCAAAATGATAAAAAATTTGAATATTATAAGTTTTGACCGTTTTGCTGTGAACCTTTTATGTATTATAATGGATCTTAATACCATCGAGATAGCGACCTTCACTTTATTTGTTTTATGGTTAAATGAAACTTGTTCATTGAGAGTTATTTGTCATAATATGTATGCGTAGATTCATGCTCTAAAGCCCTGCATCACTTTTTATATTACATGTGCAACAATTTCACCACCATTCATATGTATGTTACAATAATGTTTTTATCTTATATATCATAAGATGTTTAATTATTTAGTCCTACTGTATTTTATGTTGCAATCCAACAACTATTAAATGAAGAAAATGCTTGTTTTTTATGAAACAGTACACACTTGTCTACTATTCGCTCACTGTTTTAAATTGTCAATATGATTACATTTCAACTACTGATCAAGTTCACTTAGAATCTTCTGATAAAATAAAGATAAAATGCTTCATTTGCTTGTTCATTGGTTTTAGAACTACACTAAAATTTTGTTTATTAAAACACTGTTTAATCAGTTTTGTCGGTTTGATTACCAAGTTAAAATATCTATACATCAACATATTAGATATTTGCAATAGTCAAGCAATATAACATTGAGTCTTTTATATGTAATTTGCTGCCATAAAACTTAAATTTGATTGGAAGGCATGTTTTATTCACATAATTTGAAACACAGAGAGTCAAAAATTGCTTTTTTCATGATGTGTAAATCATAAATGCAGTAGTTATTTGTTTATACTTGGATACTTGATTGAATGCAGGAAAAGTATTTCAATGTTTCAAATCATGCATTTTTATTGATCAATCTTTGTACCACGATTGATTTCTGTCATGTACACAGTTCATGTTTATGATTCATAATAATTCATTAAGGTATTGACCTTAGACCCAGGTTGCCTTGTAAATTTGTAAAAATCTACCCAGGCAAGTTCAATATTGTTCACTAATAACAGGCTTATCTTAGATAAACAACTCTTGAATAGTTTTCGGGCATATGTCGATACTTTATTTCGTTTAAAAGTTTGATATCTAAGAAATGATGGATAACTAAACTTGCTTACATATTTCACAATTTGAATCTTGGAAAATACACTTTAAGGGTACTAAATCACGTATTGAAAATACTATTCAATGTCTTTAATTGTGTCAAAAAGGTACTTCTTAATATCTTGAGGCAAACACTAACAGACCTAAAGATTGCAAGAAATATACAGTAAAAGTCACAAAAACGAGCTACACATGTCTGTACCGTGACATACGGTGTAGATTTTTACTACTTGAAACACTATAATTTGTACTTGTATGTCCATTTGCACTAAAATTGTCATTATAAAAACACCGTGTTCCTGCCTTCAAAATGTTTCCTTATAATACAGACTGTTTCAGAAAAAGTTGAAATCTGTGAATGAGTACCTTTAACTGTAATTCAACTACATATGTTGTTGTGTAGATAATTTTTCTGATATACCATAACAATCTTGCAAGAAGTTAAAAATAAGAAAGTTGTATGTTTATACAAAAAGAATAAAAGGCAAAAACTATGTATGTTTTATTTTTTATCAAGTTTGATATAGTGTTATTATAACAAATGGTTACAAATTGAAATTTGACGGAACTTTGACAATCAAACCAGAACACATTTGCTCATCTCAGCTTAGCCTTAGACATAAGGTTTATGCAGTATGACATTTTATGACCTACAACATTGATACCTTGGTTAGTAAGATAAGCAAGAAAAGGTTTACAAGTTCTGCAAAACAAAGTATTTTGTTACACATGAGACAAAAAAGGTATGTACGGTATTTCAGCATGCTTATGGAATCCTGTACTCAGTTCGAGTAATAATGAACCTCAGATGTCTTAACAATTTGAGCAGTACCCTCATCAGTGGCTGTACCGTTTTCTAGAGTATTTGATCATAACACCTGTGACTAACACCAAGGGCTACATAGAGAGGAAGTTTTAAACAACGTACGTGTCTATTGTGGATAAAAACAATCAATTCCTAGTGACCTAATTTTAAGAATTGTGTTACAGTCGGATCTCGATACAACAACATCCTATATGTTTCCAGGAAAAATGTCATTATGATGCATATAAAATATGTCTGTATAATGAGAATGTCTTTGTATCGAGATCTGACTGCAATGACTAGTAAATTATACCACAAGACATACTGGTCACATTCTCCAAGCCATTATTTATGCTTGAAAAGTAATAACTTGTCACATGAGATATGGTTAATGATAAGGAACATACATATTTGATAATATAACCTAAATAAATTGGAAGTAAGAAAATATTTTTTAAAAGAAAATTTCATTGGAGACAATTATGAAAAAAAGTTTTTGACTTATGAACCATGCCACATGAGATGAAGTTGATAATTTAGGAACATATATTAAAAATTTGAAGTAAATACATAAAAAATACAAAAGTTGCAGTAAAACAAACACTTATTAAAGAAAACTATTAAGTTCAAAGGGGATAATTCTGGAAAAAAATGTATTTGGAGTTATGAACCTTGTCATATGAGATGTGGTTGATAATAAGGAACACATATTTAAAGTTTGAAGTCAATACCTTAAGAAATAAAAAAGTTAAAGTTAGAAATCTTTTACTGTGCAAAAACCTTAATCAGAAATAAAATCTACTGTACTATACTATCTCTATTCCAAACATGTGGGATACTATTGACATATTCAATAAAATTCACCAATAACCAAGCATTCAGTGAAATAATTGTCTTGAAATTTTCTGCTTATGTATAACTATGAGATCAACAAAATATGATAAAGTAATATGTACTGTTATGACCATACTGTACATGTATAGCCAATAATAAAATTAAATACTAAGTGATCCTATTTAATAACTGATGACAAGATTAAGTAAAATGTTACATGTTGTAACCTAACATCTAGCATTAATCATGACAAAATGCAAAATGAGTTGTTGACATATGATATTTGAACTTAAAGAATGTCTGTAGCATATAAAATACATAGAATAATTCTTGAAACAATATCCTTTCTAATCAATTATAGTTTTACAGCATACATTGCTGTTACTGGCACAATGTATCATATTAATTCAAAAATGTGTTTGTATAACCTATATATAACCTAGTGTGAACTTATTAAAGAACATGGCTCTCAGATTTAATACAAACAATTAACAATGACATTAAAACAAGTTGTACATCATCATATACATAGTACACTGTCATCCAAATGTTCCTTTTCACATTTACAATTTAACTAGTATTTTTAGGAAATGTGAAATCAAGTTATGACTATATGAATTTAAGATTTTGAAATTAGTATAATTTTCTCATGGATATGAAATTACAGAAACGTTTCAAACTTGCTAAAAGTTCATTTTGATACATAAGCCATACTTTTGGATGCTGACAGATAACTTTTGCAGAAACTTAAAAAGTATGTAATAGGAAAAATTCTGCTTCCATTGCGTGAATGAAATCTACAATAATAAAATAAGCCTTTTAACTGAACTTGCCAATTGTAGCAATTCAATTGATTGTACCTGAAAGAACTTATGTAGGGCAGTGTACATGTATATAGCACTCAAACTCAATAAAAGTACAGTAAGTCAAAGAAAGCAAATATTGCAATAAAATATTTCTAGCCAGACTAATTGGAATGAAACTAGTATATTACACAATCCTGTCTCTTATTTATCAAACACAATCACTTGGTATCACCAATCTTACTCCTCCCCCCCCCCCAATGACCACAAATTGCCTATAGGCAGTATGTCTATTAACTTCATGTAGGTCCATATCACTTTGATGAATAAAAAGTTCAGATCTGTATTTCCTATCAATAGGCATCAATCCTTTGTCTTAAAAGTCCCGTACCAAATCCTGAAAAAATAAAAATATATACTGCTTGTACTTTCACATCAAACTTATTTTGAAGATTACATGAACTCCTTTTTTAGAACAATTACCACTGATCAAAAAATAAATAAACCTTGAAATAGACTATATTTTTTCTTGCATTTATTATATTATAATATAACACTACTATATAATGAAGAATATCAATACAATGAAAGTTCTGCTGAATATGGTTTGTGATCTTGATGGATCAGTGGACCTTCAATAAATGTAGAAATAAAGATGTTATAAAAATATAATACAAATGTAATTGTTTTCAATCAAGAAATACATACCAGTGGGAGAGATAGACCATGTTAAAGAGAGCATCCACAACACATCGTCTCGCATTTGTTTCTGATACACCACTGATGTGATAACCCTCCAGGTTGGGGGTGATAACCACTTTGTGTTGCCGTCTTATCTAAAACATCCAAGATGACACCGGGTTGTTTTATAACAACTTCACACAGAGTTTATCTCATCTGGTCAACACTCATCTTTGAAATCAACTTCTGAAAGAAGCAATGTAAAAAGCTGTGTTTATAATTAATCTTTAATCACAAAAATTTAACTACATGAAATATACAATTCATCTAAGTCACTTTTTTACCAAAGCTGTAACAATTCATTTAAAATGGTTTTGCATCATTCCAGCTACTTATTTCATGTAGTTGAACTAGTTGATAACTTGTCCCATATGATACTATATAACATAATAAACTTGGATAGTGCTCCATAGATTTAAGGTGACAAGTGCTTCACACATTAAAAGTAAGAGTCTAAGCTACATGACATACAGAAATAAGTATGTATACTGTACATAATGCTGGACCATTACATGGCCTTGTCTTTGTATATAAAATAACAATGTAGAACAGAGTGATCTTCTTAATAAAAATATGCTACTACATGAAATGAGTCACAAGCAATTTACAAACATGATTAAAATTCATTGGTAGGAAGGAGAATGCCCGTAGAAATAATTTCATGAGCAAGCTCCTCGAAGGTATGCCCTGCCCGGGAAATGAACCCACAACCTTTCCATCAGTGTTCTCGCGTGCTACCAACTCAGCTAGCCGGACAGCTTTACAGGTTTTATGATGTATATGAAGCCACACTTGTATTGTACAAAGACAAGTCAATAAAATCAAATTACAATCACCTCAACTCTTTTTTCTTCCTTTCAGATTATATTTCAATCACTGGCATTACAGCACTTGGTCCACCAGCACCATGTCCTGAGCCTCTGCCAATGACTCCAACACTAAATCTTCTAGCCCGAGCATGTGATCTACCTTGAAAATCTCTCCCTTTTCATCCCTTTGTAGATATTCTCCCATTTTCACCGGGCTAGAATCAGCAGATTCTCAATCTCCTAACAATGCAGATGGTGATTGAACTCTGAAATTTCATGAAAAAGTAAAATAAGTTTAGACAGAATAAAATTCTTCATAGACCTTTTTTAACTAACACCAACATAATTGTTTGGTCAAGATTGTATTAATCTCAAGCTGATATCATATAATACTGACTACAGTAGAGAGTGTACATCGAATCTACTGAAGATTTACAATTGTCAGAGTCATAGATCCATTAAAATTATAATATGCATATGGTTTTAGTAGACTCCTTGTCAGTCATGAGTCAACGCATACAATGTAATTAACTACGAAGACCCTTAGAGTCCGGCGAATTTGCGTCAATATATAGCGTAAAAACATCAAATTAAAATAATACACCAATTTTCAGTGCCAGATTTTCATTCCCGTCATATAAACAAACAACTACGACGAATCGTTGACAAAAAGCTATATCATAACGAACGAACCCGTGGGAGCCCCTTTACAGTTAAATCTATACACATTCATGAAAACAACATTTAACAAGATCAAACTCTAAAATTTGCGTTTATTTTTGTGATTAAACATAAATAATTTACCAGATATAAACGACAATACGACATGTATTCATAAGTTAGTTCAAATACTTACGCTAAATTGCTGGATGACAACATGTGCGCTGAAGTGTATCGCGTGTTTACCTTTTTTCCGCCCGAATCCGTCAATCTCCGTAGCCGACCGAAAATTTCCGTTTTCTAAAACACTTACGAATACAATTGTACAAAACGGAATATTTTTAATTCAAAAATCACAGTAATTATGACAATTTAGATAACTTTTGTTACGACTTAGCTCTATGTAAGTGATTCCAAACACGATGCACATAAACTTTTACAATAACTTTTCAATCCAGCTATCAAAAGATATAGACATGAAGGGTCTCCCTAATTACCGTCAAGAAACGTCAAGAACCGTCAAGAACCGTCAAGAAGAGAAATTTATTAAAATAACACAATGAAATCATTATAATGTTATCATTTTTATAAAATTTGTCAAAAGCAATGTAATTTGAATGACTTAGATGTTAATTTCATGAGTAAAAATGAATTTATGACCAGCGACAAGAATTTTTTATCGACCGCCGAATACGCGAGAAAACCGTCAAGAGGATTTACATACTATATTAGATAAGTCATTATTGCTTATAAGATAATTCTTCTAAAGTTACTTTGTAAAAGGTTAAGATATCGAAAATTATACTTTATTCATACTAAATAAACTTTAATCATTGTAAATACATAATGATAGAGGCTATTAAGCGTTGATCGCGATTTGCCGTCAAGAAGTCATAGATTGGGAATTACCGACAAGAAACGATCGAGTGGTTAAAATGATATAATGTGTACAGTGCGTCAAGATATCATGCTTTTAATACACTTAAAACAAGAATCAGTGTGTGGAAAATGTTGAGATAATTAGTGATTTTAAGAAAATTAAACCTATTTCGACTCCTCATTGAGTCTCATCAGGTGGTGGCTAATAACTTTATAGAACAAATGCCAATTCATTGGCAGGCGCTCATCAGATTTTCTAATATTATACACATGGTCTTTTATTGATGGAATAAGTTTTTCAATTAAGTAATTGCCCACTTTGTCTTTATATTTCTCTGTTTTTTCTCGAGATTTGGAACTAAAGTCTATTGAGGTATTTTGTTCTGTAAGGCCATTTGGTCCAAAACCACGCGTAACTTTCACGACTCAAGCTCGGTACCAGTTTTAGGATTCAATCATGGCTTGCTAAAGCCGTTAGCGTGAAAACCTAGCTTTCACACATTTTAATGCACAAAGCCTTCACAGATAGCACGCGTAATTTTCACGGCTTTAATAATTGGTTAAGCTAATTAAATCATGGCTTTAAATGATTGAATTAATGAGATTAATTATCAAGCACACCTTTGGAGTGCACGATTCACACAGGCGTTGTCTTCATATATTTTAATTTTGTCAAAAATGTTCAATGTTACTGTGATTGTTGTAAGGTATTAGATTTTGCACAATTTCTGTGATGAGCACTATTATGTGAAATCGTGAATGTAACATAAATTTTGTTTAAATGTCTTTTTTATGAATGTTACATTGGTCAATAAATCTTACTCTGATTAAACAGGATTTTATAGTTAATGGACATTTATCACGTATGATATAAATGGTAAGTCATGCTTGTGTTTTCTATCACTTCTCGGTTTCAGGTGTAATTTTTAAGATATAATTTGTTGAATTTAAAACAAAGATTAATGGTGTATTTTTGCCAACAGAGGTTAGGGTACGGATCTTTCTTGACGGTAATAACTTCTTTAACATTTATTGTTTAACGACTTAGAAAAAATCTTCTTGACGGTTTTACGCAATTCTCTTGTCGATTAACCACATTTATGCAATGTATATAATGATTAAATAAGGTTTTAAAATTAAACTAAACATTATAATGCATTAACTGGACTAACATTGCTTATTTCTCGGTCAACGTTCAGGTTACGATTTCTTGACGGTTTTTACATGAATCTCTTGTCGGTAATGTGGCTTCAGATTTTCCTTGTCGGTATGAGTTTTACTACTTTAAATATGATTTAGAAGTATGTATGAAGCATTTATAAATTATTTATATTGAATATACATTTTAAAATTCATTTAGTTGATTAAAATTGGTTTTTTTTCTTGACGGTTTCACATGAATCTCTTGACGGTTTCACACGCATCTCTTGTCGGTATAACTTTTTTAAGTCACAGACATACAACAACTCATAATCAAATACCTGTTAATTGTAATATAAATTGTAAATGTATATAATGATTAAAATAAGGTTTTAAACTTAAATCTAACAGTAAAATGCATTCACTTGACTAACATTGTTTATTACTCGGTCAACGTTTGGGTTACGATTTCTTGACGGTTTTTACATGAATCTCTTGTCGGTAATGTGGCTTCAGATTTTCCTTGTCGGTATGAGTTTTACTACTTTAAATATGATTTAGAAGTATGTATGAAGCATTTATAACACGATTAAACTTAAATATATATTCAAATTTTCATTTATTTGATTAAAATTTACATTTTTCTTTCTTGTCTGTACTTGACGGTTCTTGTCGTTTCTTGGCGGTAAATAGGGAGACCGGACATGAACACTTTTAGATGTTACTTTGTAAGTAACAAATCAAAGACGCCTACATATATGATCTAACTTTCTCATCCATAAGTGCTAGACGAACAATACATATTTTATGATAAATAACCAATTAGATTATATATCAAACTATCATAATATAGTTTACGGGTTGATTTGTCCCAATTTCGGGTTGAGTTGTCCACGGGTTGAGTTGTACCGTACCCTTTGTGTATTCGTCTGTGTTTTAGTGCATTAGGGAATTTCCAGATTTTCGGGTGGGGGAAGTCCCGGGATTTTTTGGTGAAAACGAAACTATATTTTCGAAAAGGACGATCAAGATCAGACAGGAATCAAAATGGCTTACAGTCAAAGTTTTCAAGAGAAAATGTCGGAAGAGAGTTATGATTTCATCTGTACCACGTGTGATGAAAATCATAACAAGACGGTTGAAGCTATTCGCTATTGTGTGGAATGCAGCGGCTACTGCTGCCAGGCATGCACTGACTCACATAAGTTGTTTCCTGCTTTGAGGAACCACAATCTTCTTGATGTCAGCCAGGGAGGAAGTAAAAAACCAGGACTCCCTGAGTTTCCGACAGAGCGTTGTGGCATACATATAGGAGAAGTTTTAAAGTTATACTGTGAAGATCACGATGATGTCGGATGTTCTGTTTGCATGGCAACAAATCACAAGTAAGTTTTCTTTGTTTTTTTTTATGGGAGGATTGATTAACACTGTAGCATTATGTTTTATAATTCATAAATCACGTTGTTCGGTCAACATATTCATGGTTCCTTGACTAGCTAATGAGGGAATCTCTGTTTTCAACTGTTAAAAAGGATCCGGTACAAATCAACCCTTTGACAACTCAATCCGTGGACTACTCAACCCGAAATTGGGACAACTTAACCCGCGGACAACTCAACCTGCCGACAACTCAACCCATGGACTACTCAACCCGTATAATAATGTAAGAACATTTAAGTAAAGTGTTTAATCAATTGATGTTTGACAGTAAAATGTCAACTGCAGTATAAATTTCAACTGAAATGAATGTTGGCGGAACGTCCGGAAACATGGTACAGTTTGGTGCGAAATTAACACAATTTATTGACTCTTTGCCAGGGCCTCAAAACATGTGTTCTATTTTTAGAAAGTAGAAAACCCGATAACATTAGAGAGACCTTGAACCTAACTTCTTCCAGGTTAAAATCTAGCGTGTAGTATACACAGTTTTAAAGTTATTGTAAAAAAAGTTCTAAAAACGTCCGGTTGTAGGACGCTAACCAGTATAGGTAATGTACGGTGTTTAGAAATTGTGTAAATATTGTGTCAATTGTGTTGTACATGTATGTATTGTCTGCAAAATATGTAGTACTCATATACTTTAAGACTGAGCACATGTTTAACTGATTATTGTACATTATTTTGTAATAAATCTTCAAAATGACTGTAAAAACTGTGTGATATGTGATAAACGAAATAGAATTGAACGTCTTTATTGTTATTACTTTAAAGCGCCAAGTTGTTTGACAAACTGATATGTTTGAAATAGCATTAGTTTAAAAGTGTTTATTGGTACATTGTAATTGTAATTGCAATTAAGCATACTTGTTGAATTTTCTTGAAGATATAATTCTGATTGAAGTGTTCCGAATTCATTCGACTTATAACACAATAAAGGAATTTAAATTGTTGATCTACAAAGCGAAAATGTCTTAATTGACAATAGTTATTGAATAAACAAGCGCATTGTCTTTGTATATAATATTTGTCATACTATATGGCGAAATGTTATTTTTTCATCATTCTTTTCATACTTTAATATCTTCCATTTGCGCTTAATTTTATCTTATATTTTGGATGAATAACTAATTACATATTGTACGGGTTGAGTTGTCCACAGGTTGAGTTGTCCCGGCTTACGGGTTGAGTTGTCCCGTCACCGTTTAAACCCATTTAGTTAGCACTATAGCTTAAGGTTTTCAGCAAACCAGTGTGTGTACTGTTATTGAACGGACCTGATGAAAATTAAAATTTAAAAAAAGCGGCTAATGATGTTGGGGAAATTAGAACATAGTAAGCGCATACTTCTGTCAGTGACTATCAACTGCTTAAACACAATTTAAAATCAGTGGTAAGAAGGCGAATGACCATAGAAATAATATCATGACCAAGCTAATGCAGGAATCGAACCCAATCAACTTCGATCAGTGACATGTTTGCTACCAAAAGACCTTACGGACAGGCCTTTGATGTTAAAGAAACAACAAAAAGCTAATTTTCACCATAAAACTCAATATGTACTGCAAGACTGTAACTTTGACTATTTGTAGAGTAAATTATAGGTCATTGCGCCATTTTTCTCCTTTATTAACAGGAACAAGTTGTGTTTACCAGAGGGATCAGTCTATTTCTCCTTTAACACTGGGCATTGTACTATTGTGACATCATGGAATGAATATTTTATGAGTAGAAAAGACTTGTAAGGTTTCTTCCTTTTCATCTAAAAGTCGAATATGGTGTGCTAAAATCAAAGCTTTAAAAAACCGGGAATACCAAAATTTAAATATCTTATTATTTTATCTATTGTAGGTCATGTCCAGGTAGCAGTATTCATTATGTTCCTGATACGATTGACTCATTATTTAAGTTGATTGATGTCAAACATATAAACAAACATTTGAAAGATAAGATGGTTTCCATGACGTCTTTGAGGAATTCGAATGACACAAAGTTAGATGCATTGAAAGAGGAAAGACGTGAAGCTGAAAAGCAAGTTGAAATATTTGAGAAAGCATTGATATCTATTATAAGAAAGTCTGCCAAGGATTCTAAATCAGAGATTGATGCAAAGTTCAAAGAATTAGAAAATGATATTCTACAAGACAAACACAACATCGATGCTGTTAATGATGAATTACAACAGTCAGAAAATAAATTGAAGAAATCAGATGGCAACAGATCACAAAGATTTGTTTGTGGCAAACAAGCCGAGAAACAGCTAAAAGAAGCAGATAGATTAATGATTAAACAGGAAAAGAGAAGTCAGCATGATACATCATTGTCATTCTCTCCTAACCAGTCTGTGATGAATTATGTAAAAGGTTTACAAGGTATTGGTCAGGTATATGTTAGAAGGAAGAAGTTAGATATGTACAGAATCAAAGGACAGAGAGATATTAATATAAAAGTCTCTGGTGACTCTGAGACATGTCATTCTCATGGATGTTGTCTAACCAAAGATAACAAGCTTCTTGTTACTGACTTCTGGAACAGAAAACTAAAACGTATAAATATAGATACAATGAACGTAGAAGATTCATGTAAGTTAGATGGTAATCCTTATGGTGTTTGTTGTATCAGTGATAAACAAGTTGCTGTGGCATGTTACAATCCTAACGGTGTACAATTTGTGTCTATTGATCAGAAAATGTCTGCTACAAGACAGATTGAATTACCACATGGTTGTAATGGTATTGCTTTCAATGATAACAAGCTCTATGTGACAGATCATTCTTCTTCACTGTATGTATACAACATGGATGGTACTTTGATGAATACTATTACTTGTGACAACACTGGAACAGAACTATTTGCTAAAATTAGACATGTTACTTTTAATGAGAATGGAGACAGAGTGTTTGTTGCTGATTTAGAAAAAGGACTTATCTGTTTAGATAGAAATGGTAAATATCTATCAACTGTCAGTGACAGTGACTTGAAGTTTGCATATGGTGTATGTGTTGATGGTAATGGTTGTGTATTTGTTACTGGGTGGAATTCTCACAATGTGATACAATATAATGAGGATGGAAAGAAGATGGGTGTTATTATCAAACAACAAGATGGATTATACAATCCACAAGCAGTATGTTTTCATCAGAAACTGAATAGATTGTTTGTTACCATGGGTTACAGTGATGTTGTAAAAATGTATGAGTTAGAGTAGTTATACTTAATACTTGTACACATTGTATGATAACATTTGTGACAAAACAGCAGTGTACATTTGAAATTATTTTTTGTGAGTAGATGACTTGTTTGTATAGGACAATGTTTGATTTTTACTTACGTTACTAAAATTTCTCAACTATAATTACACACGTATACACTGGGGTCCAAATGTTTCTTTACACATGTTCATTTTTGTTAGTTGACAGTATTTCTTGATTTATTTCAAATGTTGTTGTTAGTTTCACAGCTAATGTATAATTTTTATGAACACTCAATTATGTTCTTTCACCCTCCCTCTTTATCAAAATTTTGTTTTTAATGAAAAATGACTTTAATTCATAAAGTATTAAATTCTATACAAAAGTTTAAGTTTTCATTGAAAGTATGAAAAAATACATTTGTAAGAAACATTTGGACCTCAGTGTATCTGTAAGGATGATGTGAAACGGACAGCAATTGTCATTTTGTTTGGGGACATTGCCAAGAGCACTTTCTTTTCTATACAAGTTCGTCTTTGAAAAACTTCTTTATTAAGCAGTAAATATGGCTTTGACGAATTATCTCCCTTTACTAAAATTGAATGTTTTGGTGAATTTACTTCTTTTTCTGACATTTTAAAAAATTTAATACATTTTAATTATCTAAAACCATGTAGCATTAAACCTTTTAACAGATTGTTTTGAATTTTGAGTGAAATCTTTACCTTTATATTATCATTTTAAATCTATGTATATAGTATTGAGTAAGATCAGCTAAGGTTACCTCTTTCGAAATTTAACTTGTTTTACCTTCCGGGTTGTAAATGGAATGTTCTATAATATAGACTTGTCCAATAGTATATGAGTGCATGTTAGCTTCATTCGGCAGAAGAAGATTGGTGACTGCTCGTGGTGATGGTTTGAGTGGAAGATAGTCGTGGGTCTACTGTTTATTTGTCGACGCTTTAAAGGCAGTGTGTGAGTTATCTGCTGTACTGAAAACTGAGTATCATTGCGATAAGTAAGTTGTCTCTAAGGTAGAAGGGCTTTCTTGCACGTTAACGTTGGCGACAGAACCTGCGGGGTAAATCATGCTGATCCTGGGCTTTCCCTTGTTTTTCGTACCCGAGGTTGTGTTGCTAGGCAGACTGATTTTGCTCCAACGATTGAAGTTATGTTTCTGCTGCGGGTCGTTCTTGAGGTATAGGAGCTAATGATGGGTTTGTTTAATGCAAAAGTTTATAACCTGAGGTTGTGTGTTCGGGATATTGGTTTCGGCTTTTGCTCCTATTTGTGCCTGGAACGTTGACTTATCCGGGCTCAGGGTTTGTTGGTTTCAACAAACGTTTAATGATCCAAGGTTGTGTTCGGGGTATTGGTTTCGGCTTTTGCTTTTGCTCCAAGTTGTGCCTGGAACATTGACTTGTCTGGGCTCGGGGTCTGTTGGTTTCAAGTTTATAACCGGAGGTTGCTTTTCGGGGTCTTGGTTTTAGTTTCCATCTGTGCTTTTGCTCCGGGTTGTGTCTGAGACATCAAATAGTCAGCGTTCGGAGTCTGCTGGTTACTAGTAAAGTTTTATAACCCGAGGTCGTGCCTCCGGGCTATTGGTTTTTGTCTCTGCTCCAGCTTGTGCCTGGAACATTGATTTTGTACAGATTATTTTATATTGTAGTTTTATTCTGTTGTGACTTTAATGTTAGTTGTTTCTATTGTTTTTTTTTGCCCCGAGGTATTGTCTCGGCATCATGTTTTTGCTTTTATGCTTTATATCTGTACATATTACCTATGCTTTATTTTAGTTTTCTAATCATTTAAGTCATATAGCTTGAGGAAAATCTATCTATATATATTTCATTGTTGTTAACCCCAGAACACGAGTCAGTGTCCTAGGATTGTCTCTGTCTCCGTCCCAGCAGCAAGCTTGGACGACTGGTCAGTTGGTGTTAAGACGAGCATCAACTTAAAACACATACGCCAGCGCTGGCTTGACTGCCGTGCGGCCAGTGGACACATTACAGATGATGTATTGTTAAACTGATCAGATACATGCATACTAGGGATTGAGAAACTTTTTAACATGTTTATATATGTGACATACATTTTGCCATTTATAAGAAATGCAACACATTATTATTGTCTTGAAAGGAAAAATTGTCTGACCAATTATTTACATAATATTGGTTACGTCCATTTATGAACTTTTGTAAATACGTGTATTTAATTGTATATAGTCATTACAATTTAGATCATAATTTTAATTATTACCTACTGCTCTATATAAATCTCAATTAGCTATTTTTAACTGTTTTTCAACTATTCTGAGTGAAACCGGATTAAACCTGTTATGTTTTACTGCGCAACGCCACTGCGCATGAAACAGTTTTGACTGTTGCCCTCGCATGCGAACTGTTGCCCTCACGTGCGAACTGTTTCATAGAGTGCAGTGCCAAGGGAAGTAACCACATTAAAAAAACTCCAAGCGAGATCATTGCAAGCGTCTTTAGAGTTACCAAACAAAAAGTAGAAAAAAAGTAAATTCTGTTGAAAGTATCTACGATATGTCGCGGTTTGAAGACATTGAAGAGAGGGATCTCGAACTTTTGCTGAGAATCGGGACTCGCTAAGCACACGTAATGTCATCCGCTTCTGAAACTATCTTTATTGCCATGTTATATCTGTACTTGCATTAGGTAATAAAACACTTATTGCATGGGTGTTTTGGGAACAGTCAAAACTATTATCCTTCGGTATCAGGGACAACATTAAGAACTGTTGCCCTCGGCCTTCTTAAGTTGTCCCTGATACCTCGGGAAAATAGTTTTGACTGTTCCCCAAACACCCATGAAATAAGTGTATACTGTACTGTATTGTACGATTATTTTGAACTGTCCGATCGCATAATTACACGGTTATTGCACCCTGTATGTTTTATTTTCCGCGTTCTATATATAGAAATTTGCAGTAAAAATTGCAATGTGTAAGTTAATTTAGTATCGATATCTCATCCGGCTGCATGATTGTATGGTTAAAGTGTCATGCACTAAACATCTATTTTTGAAAGAAGTGCGAGTCTGAAGATAAATATGTCGCGGTTTTTTTTAAGTTTTGTTCTTCTTTTTGTTATTAACTTCTGATTGGCTATATATATGTTACAGGGAATGTGTGTAACCAGGGATTTCACGTAATCCCTGAAATTTAGGGATTTCATGTAATCCCTAGCTACGTAAAATTCTGTCGGGGAATACATGTAAACCCTGAAGTTTTCTAGGGATTCCATGTATTCCCTGAATTTTATTTCAATTTTTACACATATTCCCTGACCACAAAATTATCATAAATGGTATGTAAAATATGATTCATTGTGCTGTAAAGTTTTACTAATTAAATGTTTTCTCTGTTATGCATTGATATTTTTGTTATATGAATGCAATTATGGTATTATAGCTTGGGTTTTAAAAGCAGTGGAATCCTAATTGTTTGTTATTTACGTGGATTCCCCGACTTGGTTAGGGATTACGTAAAGTCCCTGGTTACACACATTCCCTGTAACGTATGTTAATATTAATTACAAAAAAGTTTGAAATTTATTATTACTCAATACTGTAACAAATAGATTCTCTTTTAGTTTATATATTGCTCTATGCTTACTTCATATGTCTTGTATATGTGTGTTTTTCTATAGGTCTTATTTTCAGCACTGTATAATTGATAGAGTTAATTGTTTACTTTGCTATTTTGTAAATGATGTGCTTTATAAAGTTATTGTACTTTTGACCAAATATTTAAAATAAATTTACTTATTGCAGTACAGGCAATTATAGAATGTTTGAAAAGAAGTCATATATTGAAATTATAATAATTGTTATAAAAACAAAGATGCCATTTGCATAAAACTTTTGCTGTAAATAGTTAAAGTGTTTGTCTAGTTTACTTGTTGGCCATTGAATGTAAGAATTTCATTGCTAATCAACATTGATATGTATCAGAAATAGAGTCAGGGAATTTGTGTAAAAATGAAATTATATTTTAGGGATTTCATGTAATCCCTAGCGAAATCAGGGATTTCACGTATTCCCTAAAATCACCAGGGATTACGTGAATTCCCTGACTTGGTTAGAGATTACGTGAAATCCGGAATCCTTGGTTACACACATTCCCTGTAACATATACAAGGAGGTGTGATCATTTTAACCAATGAGATAAGTGCAAGACGAACAATGAGTGCCAGATAAATGTGACCTACCTTCTGATTGGCTATATACAAAGAGGTGTGACCATTTTAACCAATGAGATAAGTGCTAGACGAACAATGAGTGCCAGATAAATATGGTTAAATGTGACATCACATGTCTACTGTGTCAACGTAACTCTGACTTATTCACGGGTTTAATTTATTATTTGTCATTAAGGAGAACACTCAACGGAACTTTCTAACAGGCTTCTACACTAATAGCATTAGAGATTCGTTACTGACAGTTCTGAACCACACGTATGGTCTGTTTTATGACTTGTAGTTTATTTAAGATAACTTGAGACATTATTTACATATTTTTGGACTCAGGTATTATTCAAAATATGATTGTCAATCGACAACTATATATTTATATGATATAGCTGAACACATCTCATGTGGCAGAGTCGAAATATATTTATTTTGCGCTGGTTTCATTTATAACACATCTACTGAGTACATATTACTTAAATCACTCATTTACGATAAAAAAAACTAAAAGTAAAAAATACTGAGTATATTGATATTTGAACGCTCCAACTTTTGAAATTCTATTCACGGTGCATTTGATTGGTCGATTTAAGTTCTCTATGCATTTGATTGGTTTGTCGAAAGGTATCAATCCATTGGGCAGCTGGATGTTGCGCAACCCGACAAATGCGTAAAACGATATTTCGTACGTTTCTAAGGGTGTAAGAAAACTGGCGTCGTCAGGGATAGTGCTCATAAGTATCAGTGAGTACATTGTTTTTATATTCTTCGAATCTACCAGTCAGTATCAAAAGCAATGCGACACTAGCAACGATTTGACATAACATCCATTTATAATCCCCCTCCTGAGCAGTCGTATATATTTTCATCTACATCCAGTGTTCCGTCGCATCTGTCCCCGTAACGATTTTTATCAATTAAAATTTAAGTATTTTAATCAAAATATGTAGATTCAGGTACCCATTTTCTAAAGTCACGATGTAAGGAGGTGATGATTTCGACTGGCTTAAACATGAACACTTCTGGAATATTATTTGACCTACGATAAAGTTTACTGATGTGGCATATTTTATTCACGGTATCATCTTAGTTAATGAATATATCAACAGACTAAAGCCTATTTCACATCACGCTTGCGGCAGCCGTACAGTCGTTTTTTCAGGTGATCGCATCGTCGTAGACGCCGCAAGTCAAATTTTCAACATGTTTATTTTTCTTGCGATCTCGTTGCGATTATTAGATTTTTGGAGCCCGCAAGGCAGTCGTGCGACTGCCGTAAGACAATCGTACGTCATTCTTGAGACAGTCGCACGTCAGTTAAAGAATTAGGCGTTCGCATGAATATCGTACGACTCTCGTACAAGTTTGCATTTGTTGTGAGAAGACGTACGGATGACGTACAAAACTTTTCGAAATCTCACGACAGTCTTACGACAGTCGTAAGTGTTTGTACGACAGCCTCGCGATTATCGCACGGCAGTCGTGCGTAAACACGTGCGACGAACAACCTACAGCTCGTGAGAGCGTTGTACGACCGCCGTACGACGATTCCATGGAAAGTTTGATGTATCTGCGGCGGCTGCGATTCGTCTGCGATTTCGTTCGCAGTAAAAATCGTACGACAAAAAAAATCACGCGGCTGGTGTAAAACAGGCTTAAGTTTTACGGGTGAATACGCTCATGAAGAGCTACAATAATTGATATACATGTACTTGTGAAACTTGCTCCATTGAATGGGTATATAGCTAGGTCAAATGAGGTCAATATCTATCATTGACCAGTTATTTACACAAGCTGAATGACAATGGTTACCCGTGTGACAATTTGAAAAGAATGTTGATGCAATCTCAGATTTCGTCATGTTTGAAGTCGGGAGTGTACAGTATAACCTCTGCAGAGCGGCGCTCTACAACAACAGCTTTGAATATTTCCCTTATGTAGAGCAACATTCTCTGAACAGCAACACACTTTAGATCCTCCCAGTGGGTGTTGTTCAACAGAGGTTGTACTGTATAAATAGTATGCCTGTACAGCCATTTGTCGTATGATTGTGTTTTCGCGTGATGCCTCGCAGGACAAAGATACGACAGATTCATCTGTCGCATGATTGTATTTTCGCTCTTTCGCCTTCCGCTCACACATGCGCAGAAGACTATTGAAGATGTACGCATGTGTGAGCGGAAGGCAAAAGAGCGAAAACACAAAGACAAAGACAAAAGACAAAGACAAAGTAGATCTGTCGTATCTTTGTCTCGCGGGGCGCCACACGAAAACACAATCATACGACAAATGTCTGTTTGTCGTATCATCGTCCGCGTGTTGTGAGACGAAAACACAAAGATGCGACAAAATTAAGGCAAAATCACGACACGAAAATGTGTCGTACCTTTGTTAAAGTTTTGTCGTAAAAATACATAGTTGCATTGTGCTTCCTAAGGCGAAAACACGACAAATGATAAAAATGTCGTATGATTGTGTTTTTGCATGGCGCCTCGCGGGACGTTGATACGACAAAAAGACCGTTTTGTCGTATTTTCGTGTGGCGCCCCGCGGGACAACAATGCGACATGACATAAATCAGCCGCCATAACTAAGCAGAACAATTTCGTCATGAATATTATGATGAGAAAAGGTCACCTGAACGTGACCCTCGTTTGATAAAGGCCAGATCTAAATTAGCGAGCGGAAAATTTTAGATCGGGTTTTAATCAGATTGGCCAGAATGTATTCCAAGACATTTTATCTGATGCATGGAAAATTTTTAGTGTTGTGAATGACAAAATCGAGCCTGTCCATAGCAGCAGACTAATTCAATGCACTCCAAATGGTCCACAGACGTCGAAAATAACCTTAGTTCAGTTGGCATCAACTATTCTTGCAATTCTGCGAGGGTCTCAGAAACCGTCACAGACCGATCTAATGCACTCCCTAGGGTCTACTGACGTCGAAAATAACCTTATGTCGGTTGGCACCAACAACTCCTGCAAGTCTTCAAGGGTCTCAGAAACCGTCGCAGACCGATTCAATGCACTCCTTAGGGTCTGCAGACGTCGTTACTAACCTTAGTTTGGTTGGCACCAACAATTCCTACAAGTCTGCGAGAGTCTCAGAACTTCTGTAGAGAATAGAAACACGCTATACTACTCTTGAGGAACACAAACATAATGTAGAGGGGTAAAACATGGTGTGTTCTTAAAGGGCAAATCATCGGGTGTACTCTTAAAGGGCAAAGCATCGATAAAGATTCATGTCCCCCAGAATTGTACAACTTTTGTCATTTAAGTAAAAAAAGTGCGCTTAACTGTTTGGGAGCAGCTTAGAGTTTATTGAAATTGTTTATTAATATAATTTGATTTTTAGTGAAAAGACACCCGAGTTCTTTATTGAACATAATGAATATCTAAGAAAAACCATTTTGCTATTTCCGGTACAGATATTCCACAAGATAGAAACGGGTTCTTTATAATGAAAATAAAAAGTCTAAATAATATGGTGGTAAGGACTTGTTATGGCATTACGTGGTTTGATAAAAGTCTCTTCTGAAAAACAAGCAGAAATGCGATATCCTTAATTTTTTATATGAAACAAATGTAACATAAATTGCGATAAGCATTGACAGCTCTGGTATTGAACACCATTTGTCTTGTTCCTAGAACTTAACTTATCAGGATAATGACAATGGTAAACTCTAAGGAAAACACAATATAAAAGTCAAGAGAATTGATAAGGTTTCTACTAGTATCATCCTTTAGTAATATAGGAATAACTCTAGAAGGTGATGGAAATATGGAAATGTTCATGCATAGAACCCTTTTTGATAATATTAAAGGTGACATATGTCGTAAACATGTAAGATAACGGTCAATATCTTTGATTTAGTATTATGTGAAATAGTTTTTGTATTTTGATTGAATTAAAACTTACATATCCGATGACCTAGAGCAGCAATATTCTGTTCTCAAACGTGACTATATTTTAGTTTCGTATATATATATATAACGCTATGTTGCCATGATGATCTCCAGGTTGGGGTCAATTATGACTAAATGGGACTTAAGATATTGAATCACTAAAAACTGATAACAGTTATCTCAAAATGATTAAAAAACTTGCTTTGGAAAATGTAAAACTGAAAAAAGTTACAGAGCAATTGAGTTCAAGGTAAATGATAAAGATCTCACGGCAAAATGTGGGAGACAAAGGAAATTTACTAAACAAATGAATTCCAACGATTGTTGTTTTTGAAAAGCTGTTGGTTTTAATGCAATTAGTAAGATTTTTACTAAAATGAGAACAAGTTTTATGAATACATTGCAATTAATAGGTTCAGCGTCTGATATTCCAAAGTCTCCAAAATAATGATCAATTATTTTCTAAAACTTGAAATATATGAGGCTAGTCTTATAACTCACCAAACACGAATGTAAATTGTATAATTTCATAGTTTTCCTAACCAAATTTTACAGTGATATAAATACATTTAACATGAAAACGTCTGTTTAACTACTATCTTCATGAAATTTGTCTAACATTAATAATACATAGTAATATTCTCTCAATAGTTATGCCATTTATATGAACAAAGTTGACTTTAATATTTTTTAACGTAGCAGTAACTCAGTAATAGTTCTCTTGTAAATCAAGAAATATAGCAATAAATGACATTGATCATGTCAAGTATGGTATTGAAAAGGAAATAAACGATATCGTATTTTATTTAAGACATCAATTCACTGTTTTAGAAAATTTGATATCAACGTCTGGAACCTTTTCAATTTGAAACGAATAAAAGAATGAGCACAGTAAGAGATAGAAGACGTCTTTGTGGCAATTAAATGTCAATAAATTTAAAGGTTCTAACTGTGTTAATCAGTCACGGAATTATCTACATTGAGGAATACCAGGGCTGAGTTCAGTTGTCGCCAACGTTACAGAACGTTCCGTACGATACATTCGGAACTCCCCGGCCATTCACTGCGAGTAATCTCGGACATATTTAGACGCTATTTTGAAACTACCGGTGTTGAAGTAAACAAATATATGGCCGAGAAGTTCCGAATGTATCGTTATGTAACGTTCGCGGTAACTGAACTCAGCCCAGGTTCTATCCTCACACTAATGTATTCAACTCCTAACGTGATTATCGATAAAATGTGAAATATATAATAATTAACATTGTATAATATAGACATGGTATTTCTTCATGCAGTAAAATAAAGTCTGAGAATATATCACGAAAGGTAGTTTAGGGGTAGAACGCACTTATGGATCAAGATATCCCTGGTTCGAACACTATATGGGCCATGCTAATTTCCTTGAGCAGAAAATGTTCTGTAGCAATACACTTCATCCAGTTGTAAATGGGTATCTGCGAAATATATATAATTCCGCTACATAAATATGGTATATAATGATGATAATATGTAAGAAACAAGTAAACTATAGTTACTGATACAAGCTATTGACATTATATAGTGTTAAACAATAGTTTAACCCCAGCCTATCTTAGTTGTCATTTACTTTTTTACCTACAATACGTGAGCTTTTTTGGAGTGTTCACCTTGGCAATACCACGTGGGTGACGTGACTATCACAAATGCTACGGTTTGAAGAAGATAATAGTGAAAACTTGACTCGACTCAAAGTTTAAAGAGCTGTTAGTTATACTATGTTAATTATTGTCAGATTTCAATGATACCTAACCCGAGACTTAGCAGAAGAAAATGTACTTTTGCTAATAGTCAATAGTATATAGATATGTAGATAGATGAGTTATTGTAAATTTATTTACAAATGTACCTGTATAATTAAAAACTAGAGTATGAACACTGTAACCTCTGGAGTACGAACACTGTGATCCCTGGAGTATGAACACTGTGACCCCTGGAATAAGAACACCGTGACCCCTTGAGTATGAACACCGTGACCCCTGGAGTATGAACACCGTGACCCCTGGAGTATAAACACTGTGACCCCTGGAGTATGAACACCATGACCCCTAGAATATGAACACTATGACCCCTGGACTATGAACACCGTGACCCCTGGAGTATGATCACCATGACACAAAGAGTATGAACACCATGACCCCTGGAGTATGAACACCGTGACCCCTGGAGTATGAACACCATGACCCCTGGAGTATGAACACTGTGACCCCTTGAGTATGAACATCATGACCCCTGGAGTATGAACATCATGACCCCTGGAGTATGAACACCATGACCCCTGGAGTATGAACACCATGACCCCTGGAGTATGAACACTGTGACCCCTGGAGTATGAACACTGTGACCCCTGGAGTATGAACATCATGACCCCTAGAATATGAACACTATGACCCCTGGAGTATGAACTCCGTGCCCCTGGAGTATGAACACCATGATCCCTGGAGTATGAACACTGTGACCCCTGGAGTATGAACACCATGACCCCTAGAATATGAACACTATGACCCCTGGAGTATGAACACCGTGACCCCTGGAGTATGAACACCATGCCCTCTGGAGTATGAACACCGTGACTCCTGGAGTATGAAAACCATGGCCCCTAGAATATGAACACTATGACCCCTGGGGTATGAACACCGTGACCCCTGGAGTATGAACACCATGCCCTCTGGAGTATGAACACTGTGACCCCTAGAGTATAAACACTGTGACTCCTGGAGTACGAACACTATGACCCCTGGAGTATGAACACTATGACCCCTGGGGTATGAACACCATGACCCCTGGAGTATGAACACCGTGACCCCTGGATTATGAACACCGTGACCCTTGGAGTATGAACACCGTGACCCCTGGAGTATGAACACCTAACCCCTTGAGTATGAACACTATGACCCCTAGAGTATGAACACCATGACCCCTAGAATATGAACACTATGACCCCTGGGGTATGAACACCGTGACCCCTGGAGTATGAACACCATGACCCCTGGAGTATGAACACCATGACCCCTGGAGTATGAACACCATGACTCCTGTAGTATTAACACCATGACCCCTGGAGTATGAACACCGTGACCCTTGGAGTATGAACACCGTGACCCCTGGAGTATGAACACCATGACCCTGGAGTATGAACACTGTGACCCCTAGAGTATGAACACCATGACCCCTAGAATATGAACACTATGACCCCTGGGGTATGAACACCGTGACCCCTGGAGTATGATCACCATGACACATAGAGTATGAACACCATGACCTCTGGAGTATGAACACAATGACTCCTGTAGTATTAACACCATGACCCCTGGAGTATGAACATCATGACCCCTGGAGTAAGAACACCGTGACCCCTGGAGTATGAGCACTATAACCCCTGGAGTATGAGCACTGAGACCCCTGGAGTATGAACACCATGACCCCTAGAGTAGGGAAAATCGTAACATCAGAGGCATAACTTCAACAAAGTTTGGAGAACCTTTAGGTCACAGCACAATCTTTAAGCTCTATGTTTTACGAAATTAGGTAAGACTTATTAAACATTTATTAATTAAATGTAAAAGTCGGGACCTCTTTGCTTGGCCAAATTTTGACCCAAGGGGCATAATTTGAACGATTGTGTTTTCAACGAAACATCCTTTTTGACCACCACTTAGTACCAAACTGTGAAGATAATTCTCACTATTTATTTCTCTGTCTTACGAATTCTTTTTCACGATAAAATCTTCTTTCACGGGAGATAACAACCAAATTACTTCTTTGTGAAGACGATAATCAACCTCTTACTACTAATACAAATTTACATAGTTGTAATTTATCTTAAGTTTTCTGGGAGATTCGAGTGAATTTCGTTTTCCTTTTTCGACATTTTTTTAGTATTTTGATTTGTAAAATATATATTAGAAGATATATGTAGAAGGGCTTGGGACAACTCAACCCTATGCGTTACTGGTCTGGATCTAGACACCATCTTTATGCCGATAGGATGTTTGGTTTTAGTTGGATTTATTTCCAGTAATTCATATTTGCATGACGCTTAAAAAGATCGGCAGAAGGGAAAACATAGTTCTTCAGAACAGAAGCTATTTACATGACTTATCGCTTCTGTTTAGTCAAGTGCTCCTCACATTGCGGATCTGTTCTTACCAATCCGTGTAACCAATCATCTAACTAATGCATAACTGTCCAGCATCTTTGAATTTCGACATTTTGATTTTACAGGCGTGAACATTTGTTGCATTTATTGCATTTATTTTTTAATCACGAGACAGTCATGCAATCTAAATGTGTGTGTCTTTGCCTTGAAATAGAAACATCAGTTTGCGCATAGTATTTAAGCAGAGGTAGAGAGTCAGCGAGTGAATCTTTCAAACCAGTGTATTAAAGAGTAGTCATACCTTTACTTGTTACGGAAGAATTTTGTTGCCGGATACACGAAAGGATTTAACATGTATTTTAATTCCGAAAAGATGCACTTAAATACAAAAGGCAAGCTATTTCGAATAGAAATCATTTTTCTTAATAATGAATTCACTCGGACTCGAGAAAACATACTCCATTCGAACAAATTAAAAACTGGCGAGCTTTTCACCTAGGTGTAAATGTCCGTCATTTTAACTCTCTTAAAATTACCTGGTCCGTCTGGTCAATAGTCCGTCAATATAGTACCAAACTTTTCATAATTAAAAAAGTCTGCAAAAATAATCTTACATCTGCTCGATCTATAACCAGAAGCAAGTTCAATTACACAAAACGCTACAGTACGTTACATAACGATGCATTCGGAACTCCTCGGTCATACATTAGTTTACTTTAACGCCGGACATTTCAAAATAGCGTCCGAATATGTCCGAGATTATTCGCAGCAAATGGACGAGGACTTCCGAATGTATCGTTGCGGAACGTTCTATAACCTTCGCAGTTACTGAACTCAACCCTGGTCCGTAACTCTTATGCTCTTAAAATTAACTGGTCCGCTGCACTTAATCATAGTTAGAAAAGATCGCCAATAGAGCTCAGTAAGAGTAAGAATTAAGAGTCAATGTTACACGATTACGCTTCTTTATTTATACAGTCGGCTAATAAGAAAAAAGGTATATTATTAAAATATATGAATCATATCAACTAGTTTTCAAATGATAAATGCTCTAACAGTTGAAATATATAATATTTACAACAATATGTGATGAAGCAATCGACGATTCTTTTAGTAGTTTAAGTCTGCAAAGTTATTTCTTAAAATATAATTTCGATATTGGTGTCTTATCTTTTCAAATAAAATATTGGCAAATATCAATAATATATGTACTATACACACATTATGATACGCATATTTGTTAAACTGTATCCGTATACTAAACTGGTCTCCTGGTCCGGTTGGTTCCCCTTTTCGTGTGATTCGAAAGGATTTGCGGAAATGTGTTGATATAAAACGCTGATTTTTCGTGTGTTGCATTGTTGCAAGAAAAATTGTTTATATGGATTCCCCCAAAAATGATTTTTCTATTTAACTTTTAACGGAAATGGGCTGTACTATGACTGCATTAAAAACAATAAATTTGTCGGCAGTGGAAATCGAAAGGATTTTTATCATTTTTTATCACGTGACTTTTGCCCATTGCTATCAAAATCTACCCACCACAATATCACGGCGTTGAGACGCCGTGAAATCAGTTAATGAAAAGGGAGTGTAATCTTTCAACATTTAGAATTGACAGGCTACCAGCAAGTTGCATCATTTATTTCTTCTTAAATTTTATAAATGTTTTAAAAAGAATTTATTATTATTTTTGATATCAGGACCCCCCCCCCCCTACAAAATTGCCGCCACAGACTTGAAATTTGTGTTTTTTACTAGATTAAATGAATTTCACTTTAGGTAAGGGAAGGTACTGATTTATAAGTACAATCTGTAACTTTAGCTAAAATTTCAATGAAATAATCAAAGTACTGGATGCTCAGGGTTAACATCTTAGACCACATCTAATTTTGATCCTTATTTCTATTATTGTCAGCATACATATTTTAAATATTTATTTAACTGTTATATTATGTTATGTTAAGATAGAATTAGCATTATAAAGTGATTATTGGTAAATGTTAGTGCATTAAATTTTATAACTTGTCTGATAAACTGTCAAAATGAATTTCTTGATTAAAGTGTGCCGAATTCAATTTAATCGAATAAAACACAATTAAAAAATTAAGGTTGCACTAATTTTCAAACTACAAAGCAAACATGTATAATTGATAATAATTCTTGATTAAACAAGCGTGTGGTTCTGTCATTAATTAACTGTTTTTCAATGTATTTAATCACATATTTTCAACTTAATAAACAAAATTTATGTTAAAATTGGTTATCCAAGTTAGGGAAAACATTCAATTTCATGATGTTCTTATTTTGAAAATAAACACACTTAAAAGGTCATTGATGTTACAAAAAATATCTTTCATAAACTAAATACATGTATCAAATTTAATTGTCTGACAATGATCTACTTGTAAAACTACAATACGTGTTGAGTTTTCCTAGGTGGACTTGTCCCTTCGTGCGGGTTGAGTTTTCTCTCCCTGCGGGTTGAGTTTTCTCTCCCAGCGGGTTGAGTTTTCTCACCCTGCGGGTTGAGTTTTCTCACCCTGCGGGTTGAATTTTCTCTCCCTGCGGGTTGAATTTTCTCTCACTGCGGGTTGAGTTTTCTCTTCCTGCTGGTTGAATTTTCTCGGGTAAACGTTTCCTTTCGTGCGGACTGAGTTAACCGACGGGTTAAGTTGTCTAGGGATGACTTGTCTTCGGGTTAGGTTGTCCCGACACATATTATAATGTTTCAATCCATGTTTTTGTGATTGCATTAGTGCTCTATAAAAAGAGTGAACAGGTATACATAGAGTCATTGGTTTGATCTATAATTCTGAATGGCGCTATTAAAATCCCCATAATATGTTCCGCTTACTTGGCCGCTGGCTGGGCGATCACCCTTTTGTCTTTCAGTATCTTCCTTCTAATATTTTGGGTTTTTACTGATTTTTACGATACATTTATGTACGATGTGACCCTTTTCTTTAAATGAAATAATCAAAGCACTGAGTGTCCAGGGTCTCCAACTAATGTGATATATAGATAAGATACACAATGAAATTCCTAAGTATACCTATAGTTGCTGCCTTTTTGGTGTCCAATTTAGTTTGAATATGATCTAAAAGGCGCTATCAAGTTTTTCAATATGTACAATGTATACCTTTTCCCGCTTGTTGGGTAATTGATTTTGCACACACGTGGGGTACAGACTGTAGGTGGTAACTTGGATTCTCACATCTAATACTTATTCACTGAAATGATTTTATATTGAGTGTTTCAGAAAAAAAGGACAACTTCCATTTTAACATTTGAGATATTGAGAAAACGTAAAATTGTAAAATACTTTTTTAAAATTAAATCTGTTATTTTTTGTATTCTTTCGCTAGACCATTCATTCTAGTGTTCTATGTTTTATTCAAATATTAGAAAGCGAAAATAAAAACACATTGATTAAATTATGTAATAGAAGAAATTCAATAGTAAGTCGATAATTACACATTTTCCAGTGGTAAAAGGTGCTAAGTTCACTTAGATGCCACCTTTTTTACCACTAAAAGTTTGATAAAGACATGTACTACATAAAATATGAAATTGATATTAAAAGATAGCCCATCCTGACAATTGTGTCATTATTCTTAACTGAACCATAAAAAAAGAAAAAAATAGTATTGGCTTATCACTAACAAGAAACTAGTGATTTTTACTGACTGGGCTTACATCATAGGTTATAGATTACCTTTACTCAATGAAATCATCCAAGTTTTGTTTAATTTTAATTTTGACTCTGTTCTTATTAATGTGATCATAATTTTCGTTTGTTGGACTTAAGACAGGGCGCACGTTCATGGTGAGGAACTAGGCAGCGGCTAAGTTGGTTCTTATCGTTTGTTGGACTTTAGACAGGGCGCACGTTCAGGGTCAGGAGCTAGGCAGCGGCTAAGTTGGTTCTTATCGTTTGTTGGACTTTAGACAGGGCACACGTTCATGGTCAGGAACTAGGCAGCGGCTAAGTTGGTTCTTATCCTTTGTTGGACTTTAGACAGGGCGCACGTTCAGGGTCAGGAACTAAACAGCGGCTAAGTTGGTTCTTATCGTTTGTTGGACTTTAGACAGGGCGCACGTTCAGGGTCAGGAACTAGACAGCGGCTAAGTTGGTTCTTATCGTTTGTTGGACTTTAGACAGGGCACACGTTCATAGTCAGGAACTAGGCAGCGGCTAAGTTGGTTCTTATCGTTTGTTGGACTTTAGACAGGGCACACGTTCATAGTCAGGAACTAGGCAGCGGCTAAGTTGGTTCTTATCGTTTGTTGGACTTTAGACAGGGCGCACGTTCATAGTCAGGAACTAGGCAGCGGCTAAGTTGGTTCTTATCGTTTGTTGGACTTTAGACAGGGCGCACGTTCATAGTCAGGAACTAGGCAGCGGCTAAGTTGGTTCTTATTGTTTGTTGAACTTTAGACAGGGCGCACGTTCATAGTCAGGAACTAGGCAGCGGCTAAGTTGGTTCTTATAGTTTGTTGGACTTTAGACAGGGCACACGTTCATAGTCAGGAACTAGGCAGCGGCTAAGTTGGTTCTTATAGTTTGTTGGACTTTAGACAGGGCGCACGTTCATAGTCAGGAACTAGGCAGCGGCTAAGTTGGTTCTTATAGTTTGTTGGACTTTAGACAGGGCACACGTTCATAGTCAGGAACTAGGCAGCGGTTAAGTTGGTTCTTATAGTTTGTTGGATTTTAGACAGGGCGCACGTTCATAGTCAGGAACTAGGCAGCGGCTAAGTTGGTTCTTATAGTTTGTTGGACTTTAGACAGGGCGCGCGTTCATAGTCAGGAACTAGGCAGCGGCTAAGTTGGTTCTTATAGTTTGTTGGACTTTAGACAGGGCGCACGTTCATAGTCAGGAACTAGGCAGCGGCTAAGTTTGTTCTTATAGTTTGTTGGACTTTAGACAGGGCACACGTTCATAGTCAGGAACTAGGCAGCGGCTAAGTTGGTTCTTATCGTTTGTTGGACTTTAGACAGGGCGCACGTTCATGGTCAGGAACTAGGCAGCGGCTAAGTTGGTTCTTATCGTTTGTTGGACTTTAGACAGGGCGCACGTTCATGGTCAGAAACTAGGCAGCGGCTAAGTTGGTTCTTATCGTTTGTTGGACTTTAGACAGGGCGCACGTTCATAGTCAGGAACTAGGCAGCGGCTAAGTTGGTTCTTATAGTTTGTTGGACTTTAGACAGGGCGCACGTTCAGGGTCAGGCAATAGGCAGCGGCTAAGTTGGTTCTTATAGTTTGTTGGACTTTAGACAGGGCACACGTTCATAGTCAGGAACTAGACAGCGGCTAAGTTGGTTCTTATAGTTTGTTGGACTTTAGACAGGGCACACGTTCATAGTCAGGAACTAGGCAGCGGCTAAGTTGGTTCTTATAGTTTGTTGGACTTTAGACAGGGCACACGTTCATAGTCAGGAACTAGGCAGCGGCTAAGTTGGTTCTTATAGTTTGTTGGACTTTAGACAGGGCGCACGTTCATAGTCAGGAACTAGGCAGCGGCTAAGTTGGTTCTTATAGTTTGTTGGACTTTAGACAGGGCACACGTTCATAGTCAGGAACTAGGCAGCGGCTAAGTTGGTTCTTATAGTTTGTTGGACTTTAGACAGGGCGCACGTTCATAGTCAGGAACTAGGCAGCGGCTAAGTTGGTTCTTATAGTTTGTTGGACTTTAGACAGGGCACACGTTCATAGTCAGGAACTAGGCAGAGGCTAAGTTGGTTCTTATAGTTTGTTGGATTTTAGACAGGGCACAGGTTCATAGTCAGGAACTAGGCAGCGGCTAAGTTGGTTCTTATAGTTTGTTGGACTTTAGACAGGGCGCACGTTCATAGTCAGGAACTAGGCAGCGGCTAAGTAGGTTCTTATAGTTTGTTGGACTTTAGACAGGGCGCACGTTCATAGTCAGGAACTAGGCAGCGGCTAAGTTGGTTCTTATAGTTTGTTGGACTTTAGACAGGGCACACGTTCATAGTCAGGAACTAGGCAGCGGCTAAGTTGGTTCTTTTAGTTTGTTGGACTTTAGACAGGGCGCACGTTCATAGTCAGGAACTAGGCAGCGGCTAAGTTGGTTCTTATAGTTTGTTGGACTTTAGACAGGGCACACGTTCATAGTCAGGAACTAGGCAGCGGCTAAGTTGGTTCTTATCGTTTGTTGGACTTTAGACAGGGCGCACGTTCATAGTCAGGAACTAGGCAGCGGCTAAGTTGGTTCTTATAGTTTGTTGGATTTTAGACAGGGCACACGTTCATAGTCAGGAACTAGACAGCGGCTAAGTTGGTTCTTATCGTTTGTTGGACTTTAGACAGGGCGCACGTTCATAGTCAGGAACTAGACAGCGGCTAAGTTGGTTCTTATCGTTTGTTGGACTTTAGACAGGGCACACGTTCATAGTCAGGAACTAGGCAGCGGCTAAGTTGGTTCTTATCGTAGAGTTCAGTTCATTGTTTCTAATTCTTTAGTATTATTTCACTTAAATGGTTTATATTGTATGTACATGTATGTACAATTTATCTCTTGTGTTTCAGTGGGAGTACTTCATAATTAGCTACATAATTAGATCCATGTTTTAATTAGTTCTGGCTTATTTCTTGTCGTATCATAGTCATTAGTAGTAGTATCGAAACTTTAACCTGTTCTGTATGGTGTATATAAAATTGCTGTATTATCCTTTTCACTTTTTTACTTTCTTAGCAATTGATTGTTTTCGCACTCATAGGCACGGAGTCAGCAGCGTCTCTAGAATATTCTCACCCTACACTTTGACTTTTACTGAAACATTAAAATAATAATATATCTGATAGTTTGTCTTGTAGTAAGATGTGTTTATTATTTGCATCGAGTCAGAACATACGGCGAGGTGACCATTATATCGGACATCGTGCCTCACAATATATATATTTTACCAGTCTAAATTACCTGATAACTTGTATAATTATAATATAAACTTATATAGCAATGTACGTCGTCATTGTGTGAATATTAAATAAATTGTCTAATTGCGAATTATGTATCTATTACTGTTATAATGTCAAAGAAGTTTAGTGTAATGTTGATGAAATCTTTCAAGTGTTGATAAAATTATTGATATGTACAATATATACCTAATGTTCATATTTTACTGAATTTTTCAAAATATTAAGTGCACAATGATTCGTTTACTTATTGACTATAAAGGCCGAGCGATACACTATGACTTTATTTCTTAATTCAAATTTTGATTCACGTTCCTTTATTGTAAGATAATTTCTCAAGTGTTAGCTTGAATCAATTCTGAATGGCGCTTACAAAATGATTGTACATTTCTTCCGCTTGCTGGTCTTTTGACTTGGCTTACAGTCATGGATTAGGCTGCTACTTTGTTTGTGTTCACCTGTAATTTGTTCACTGAAATGTTGAGAAATATGTCTGATAGTCAATCTATAGATATATCAGTAATATCAGTAATTTTTGAGTCACTACCATCCAGAACACAGAGCAGGGTCTTCCTTTGTTCGGACATGGCCGCTTTATCTGAGAAAATTCTCAATATATGTACATTGTATATCTAATACATGGGTCCATGTATTGGCATGCTATTTTCTCGTCTAAATTACTAAATAACTTATGTGCTATATAGTACCTACACCATGAACTAAAGTTAAGCGTTACTCTATCAAATTTACTATGTTTTTTGTTTCCAATTAACATCCATGTTTCTATTATTGTGAGCTTTTATCTCGCCGGAACTTAACAAGTTTGGTGACTTAGTGCTAGCTATAAATCTGTTATCAAAATTACTGAAATATTTTTTCCGTTTGCTTGACTAATGACTGGCGCACACGGACTAGGCAGCGGCTTTAGGCTGCGCTCATCATAAAGTTCAGTTCCTTGAATCTAATGTATACCTTGTTTCTTTTTCCGCATGAAATGTTTCTTTTTTTATTTTATGTATTGGTATAAACAACCCGTAATGTTCTTCGAAACACCTTCGTTCATTGATTGAATATCTCGGAAGGATTCGTAGGGGTCCGCCAATAGTACTTGATTTTTACTGCATACTCGCAGAAGAGCACATGCAGGCGAAGTATGTTACAGTTAAGCAAATTAGTTATTGTTGTAAATACCTAAATTCATTTCTGAAACTATATAATACAAGCATTATATGACTACATATTGTTCGGAGGATATAGTTTCATCGTTGATTTTTAACTTCGTGGACTAAAACGAGTCATTTTATCACCGCCTAAACGACCGTGTATCATTAACTTCAAGATCGTTTGAAGTATTTTGTTTAGGAATATGATATAACGGTAGATCCAAAATGGCGTCAAAATAATTATGTTCTTGTCGTTTCCTAGTAAATGACCGAGGAGTTCCGTATGTTTGTAACTTGAGTTACATTTCCAATGGTATACTCTAAGAGTACATGGCTTATACTGTGAGCTCCAGATGAGTTATATTCTATGATATATTTATTAAGTTTTGCCTTATTTTGATCTAATTTCTATTATTGTAAGCAGTTTTTTTCGGATCTTCGTTGTCCAAACTTTGTGGTTTAATACATATTAAACTGGATTAGATAACAGGCATATACTGCCGATACACATCCTTTTCATGGTCAAAGTATTACAGCATGTGAATAAATAAATAGATAGAAAAATACATACATACATACATACATACATTTGAAAACATAAAAGCACTATGGGATAATGTTATTTTAGGATTTAAATGTTAAATATATAAATAGATAGTTTTCACTTGTTGTATAAGAAAACATAATTGGAATGAATAAGAAGACAAAACAGAGAGAAGAAATAGTAAGACAAACTTCAACCTGGCACTGTTTTAAATGGTGATATCAAACTTACTGTCTATTTCTCTTACATGTCTACTGACGTGGTGTGAATTGCGCAGTACGGATTTTTATTATGATATGTAAACGCTTTATAATGTGTCAATTTGATAAAATAATCGATAAATGAGTGCACAGTAGAGAATTTTTGGCTTTAATATATTTATTACATGTATATTTGAGTAATATTCTTTGATAATTACTTAAATGACCCCATCCATGTTTCCATGACTGTATTAGTGCTCTTTAACTAAATGTGTGTCAAATTTGATGAATGTTTTTTTATTGTATCGTCGGACTACAGTAATTTTGGTGTCCAAATTTTGTTCTGAATGACGCTATCAAAATCAATGTAATACTGTTTTCGCTTGTTGGTTATTGACTGAGCGCACAATCACAATCTACGGCAATGGCTAGGTTGTGACTTTATTTGTTCTCACTTAATACTTTTCACTGAAATATTTGTTCATATGTCCGTGCGAGCACTCTAGAACACGAGTTACAAAGCGACTTTTGCTTGTTTTAATTGTTGACTTCAGTCTCTTTAGTTTACTCAAATTTATCATAGCTCGATTGTGAAACAAGGTTATACGAAAAAGGCTAGATCTAAAGTGGCGGATAGGCGAGTGGGAATTTTTAGATCGGATTTTAATCAGATAGGGCTTTGTTTTGTATATTGTTATAGTATAGATATTGTAAGTAAGGCTTCAATGTTCAATCTCTGTAAACATATATTCTGAGAGCGTTGTTGTACAGGATCTCTACTGTCTCAGTGGAAGGTCATGTCGAGGTGAACTGTGTGTCGACCAATCAATACATAGCTTTCATCTAGAAATGAGCTTAGATAATCAATATGATTTGATATTTACTAAACGTTTGTATAATTTTTTTTTGTCCATGGGACCTGTTTTCCTACAATCTGATTCTATAGTATGTGGGTATCGGTGGATTCAGACCTACCCCATTTTATGCAATATCACGTGTCCATCTTCTGCAATATTAACTAGGACTGGGAACTGATACAATTTTTGATATTCGAATGTTCGATTTTATATTGCTAAAACAGATTCCAAGTATATCAGTGCCTCATATTGCGATTTTCGTGTTTGAATTGTTTTTATTTGAATAATAGCCCACTTCGGTTTATATAGAAGTACAATATCCTAAATTTCACAGAAAGTTTAGTACAATTTTAAGTAGTCATTTCTTTTAAATCGAGTCTGGTAACGACAATCATCAATTGTGTTGGAAAACAATGAAGCGCCGACTACGACGGAATTACACGGTCAAAGTATTACTTGGTCAAAGTATTACACAGACAAAGTATTACAAGGTCAAAGTATTACAAGGTCAAAATATTCATACCGAACTTTCTTGACCATCAATGGTTTAAATCGTAGTACACTTTTTACTATAAGATTATGAAGGACCGATCTAGTTTAAGTCGCTTTTTGGAAAAAGTAATAAAAATATCAAATTTGACCATAGTACATTTTGTAGATATTTTTATCCCAAATAATATGAATGTTTTTACACAAAAAAAATATTAATGGCATTTTAGTCTGTTTTGCGATTGAAGAAGTATGTGTTACCGTGGACAAAGAACAAAAATGGGAAAAAATCTTTAAAACGTCTGAATCATTCGTGTTTTTACGAAAACTGATTAATTTAATCAATTTTGTCCATAGCACATCTTTTAGAAAATTTACTATTCCTTCTGATGGTGTATTAATTTATATTTTATTACTTTGTCTTCTTGGACTGTTTTAAGGTTTTCTCACAACCGGGTCATTTTTCTTTTCGTTTATTTCTCCTTCCATAGATGTCCGATGTTTCCACGGTCAAAAATACATATAATGCAGAAGTGTGAACTCTTCTATTTGTTATCTTGATGAACGATCAAAGTATTAAAATAACGTTTAATGTGCAAATATGAAGAAAGGTGCCATATAAATCCCAGGTTTAGATAGTTCATTAAGGTTATAAATTAATTGACGTGTGTTTATACGGAAATCTTTTTGTATATGTTTACTGTAAGAACTATTCCTTCATGATATTTCATGATTTTTAACCAAACTCCCAGCAGCGGTTATCTCCCTTTATCCAATCAATAACCAATAAATTTCTTTCAGTAAAATATGATGTTCAAAGTACATAAAGGGAATAAATAAACAGTCAGAAAAAATGATTTGTAAAAGAAGATTAATTTTACCCTGACACCGGTTACCTAAAGAGTGTAAAATTGCATGAATAACAAAATGATTATTAAATGTTGCGCAAAGTAAATATTAAATAGATTATTGTATTAATTTTAGTAATTTTATGTGAAAAAGCTATTTTATCAGTATTATGTACATATTATTTATCATAAATACTATAAATTTCTCCCCAAAAGCATCATATAAGTAGCGTGAGGTGAACCAAGGACCCTATTCAGTATTGTTTGGCCAACGCAGCTCATTCCCGCCCTTGCATACTTCACGCTGTAATTTATTCATAAATGAAACAATTTGTTTTAGTTGGTTTAAACATATTTTATTGCCCGTAAATACATTTTTCAATTACATAATTACTACAAATATAATTATAACACATAACTAAATGTATATACGGCAATCGGGTTGAGCCACAAGTTCTACAACTTAGTTACGGCTCTCCCCTTAAGGTATATACATTAAACAATGCAAGAAAATAAAATAGTCGGGCAATAAGAGTGGATTGAATTTCATGAAAATACAAAAAAAAAATATTGAATATAAGAATAGATATATATTGTTCGCCCTCTCCCAACCGTCAAAGCATGAACAGTTCAAAGGTTGATGACCACACACTATCTCAATATCACGGCTGACAGACAAAGAGCACGAAGACACCGTGAACTATTCATGCTACGACGCCGAGGAAAATCGAACGATAACAATAGAGAAAATGGCATAAGAAAGTGAAAGTAGAATAAAGAGAGGTATGGTCTATCAATGAAAATATAGATACAGTATTTAATGGTCGCTGAAACGTCTTGTATTTTTTATGAATTCTTGAACAGCAAGAAATATATATTCATTGTCTTCACTTGATAGATTTGCGCTGCCGAATAGTAAAATATTACAGTTTAGTGGGTGGAAATTACGTGTGTCTTGAAACAGTTTTAGACGTTCTAAAGTGTATAAAGTACATCGAAAGAAGAAATGCTCAGCATCCTCGCGAACTTTACAGTGATTACATAGCCTATTATCAGAAATGTGATTTTTAAATAAGTCATCATTAAGATTGCTGCAACCATTTCGTAAACGTGTATGAATTAATGAGAAAAATCGATTTCCCACTAAGAAGTGCGATGGAACATCTGTAGTTGTAAAAAATGTTGATAAAAGTGTTCGCTTAAAAGCACCCAGAGTTTGTATATTCCTTATATCGGCTGGGAGAGCGTTCCAGCTTTTAATAGTTGAAGGTACAAATGAGTTTTCAAATAGGGCAGTTCTTCTTGGAATATTAATGAAATCATCTATATTTCGTAAGTTATAACGTAAGTTCTCAGGATTACTTCTTGGAAAAATGTCGTTAAGATATTGTGGTACCATTGAGTTTTTAATCTTAAAAGCTAGAATTAATTTTTGATACTGTCTTCTATCGTTAAGTGTCAACCATCCAATTTCACGGTACAAATTATTTATACTAATGGAGCGTGTAGTTCCAGTTACTATTCTGGCTGCTTCAATCTGGATTTTTTCTAGCTTTTCTTTTTCATAAATAGTGCAATTATCCCACACTACCGATGCATATTCTAAAATTGGTCTTAAAAAAGATATATATATTTGATTGAGGGTTTTACGTCGAACAGTAAATTTTAATTTGCGCAAAACGCCAAGAAGTTTATAAGCAGACGAAGTAATATTATCAATATGTGCATGCCATTTGCAGTCATCGCTTAAGGTTACGCCGAGGTGTTTGTGTGTTTTTGTTAAAGTTAATGTAACATCATTAAAAATAAGATTAGGTGGTGGTTCATTACCAAAATATAATACTTCTGTTTTTGTTGGATTGAATGTGACTAACCATTGTTTTGACCAATCGGAAATTAATTTTAAATCGTGGTTTAAAATATGCTGAAGCTCAGGACTGGATGAGGCTGTGCAAGCTAAAGATGTATCGTCCGCGAATAATCTGGTTATACTAAGAAGGTTACGAACTATATCGTTTACGTAAATTAAAAATAATAAGGGGCCTAAAACAGATCCTTGAGGCACACCAGCACTAACAGGTTTAAATCTTGAATACGATTGTCCGATTATAACTCGCTGGCATCTATTTGTAAGGTAATCGGAAATCCAATTTAATAATTGCCCATCAATACCGTTTTGTTTTAGTTTGTGAATTAATCCGGTGTGCCATACACGGTCGAATGCTTTTGATATGTCACAAAAAACAATACATGTGTGAGATTTCTTGTCGAATGAATCAGCTATTTGGTTATATAAGTCAATAAGTTGATGCACTGTAGAATGTCCTGACAAAAAGCCTGCTTGTTTATTGTATATAAGATGATTATGGATGAAAAAATTGTACATGTGTTTGTATACGCATCGTTCAAAAAGTTTACCTACGCAACTTAATAATGATATTGGACGGTAGTTTCCTGGACAATTTTTATCTCCCTTTTTGTATAATGGTAAAACCAAAGCAGACTTCCAGTGAGACGGAAAATGACCAACTCGAAGGGATTTATTAAAGAGCTTACACAAAGGTTTAGAGAGAGTAAATTTTACATTTTTTAGAACTTTATGAGAAATAAGATCTGGTCCTACAGCTTTGTTAGAATCTAGATTACTTATGATATTAATTATTTCATTTTCTCGAATATTGATGTTGATTAGAGTGTCATGTGTAAGTAATGTGAAAGGGGGTAAAACAGCATTGGAATCATCTAGCTCGGATACAGAGGTAAAGTAATCATTTAAGCAATTAGCCTTTTCTTCATCAGTAAAAAAGAATTCATCTTGGCCATCGTGATGTGATTTTAGAATTGGAATTGAGTCTGACGTTTTATAATCTTTCATTAAGTGTTTGATTGATTGCCAATAATTACGAGTGGAGTTTGATCGAAGTTCTTCAACTTTGTTTTCTATATTTGAGAAAAAATTTATTTTAGCATATTTTTTTAAATTATTGACCTTATTTCTAAGTGTTTTGTATTTCATCCATTCATTATCTGTTGATTTTTTAACAGCTTTACGTTTTTGTCTGTCTCTATATTTTGAATATCGCCGTATTTCGGAATCGTACCAAGGTTTGTCATTAGGTCTAATAGTTATTTCTTTCGAAGGTATACATTGGGACATTAATGATATAAGTTTTTGCGTGAATAATTCACATGCCTGATCTACAGATTCAGAGTCGATAAAATCCCAGTTTTCAATTTCAATCAGACTATTTAATTGAATAAAATCTGCTCTATTATAAAACCAAACTTTGCGACGTAGACATTTGTTATTAATGAAACTAGATTTAATATAAACAAATGTAGCTTTATGATCACTAATGTGATTGTCAACACTAAAACAACCAGAATTATAAATCTGAATATCATTGGACACAATAATAGGATCAATTAAAGTGGATGAGCTATCTGTTACTCGTGTAGGTTCGTTAATTATATTACTTAAGTTATTTATTGAAATGATGTTTTTTAGATTATTAAGGTTATCGTTGAGAAGATTTTCATTCAGGTCGCCCATGATGATTACATTAGGATTAATTTCTAGGGCACGTTCAATACTTATATTAAATTCGTTCCAAAAAGAAACGCGTGTATTTGGGGGCCTGTAAACAGTACATAGTAGAAAAGAAGTGCTTTTGTACGATATTTCAAGCCAAACAGATTGAAGTGATGGCATTTCAAGGTTAAATTTGCGTTGTGAGTAATAGTCATTACTAACATATACCACCACTCCCCCTGAATGTGATGAGTTATCGTTACGATATAAAGAAAAATTTGAACAATATTTCAAAAGATCAACATCGGGAACTTGGTGGTCAAGGTGAGTCTCGGTGAAGCATAAAATGTCGTGATCAAACAGGTTATCGGATATGTAGTCAAGTTTGTTCCTTATGCTACGTATATTTAGATGGATTAATGCTAAATTTCCATCTGAGTTTACAGAGTGAGATAAATTTGGGCCAGGATTTAGTTCGATATCACCACACACATTCAGAATAAGAAATATAAAGAAAATGTAATTTACGTTGACCATTCTGCAAATTGCCAGAAACGATAGAATTGAGATTGACATATGAATGTATGTGAGAAGCAATTTAGTTACATTGTACAAAGCAAAAGAGAAATGTAGATTAAAGACAAGACGCTTCAAGCACCCATGTGTTTTACAGTAAAACAGCCCAATGGTCGCTCGCCAACCTGTTACATCATTACCCATTTGGTAATAAAATTATGAACACAACAATATGGCGACCGACCACCGGGATAGCAATACATGAATAGAGCGTGAATATATTAACAAAGTAGACCATACCAGAGAATGAGAGAAGACACAGATGTAGAAATAATGAAAAAAAAAACAGATGATAAATAGCATGACAAAATGATGAGAATGTACAAATTAGGTGAATATACATTCAGAGGAAATGAGTTATAGTTAGAGTGGTGCGTAATTCACCAAAATCATGGAGGATCAAACTACTTAAATGGATATATTTTGTTCAAAAGAGACAATTGTATTAATTAAGTGGTAAAAATAGATATATAATTTTATAGCAGTGACAATAGATGATTACTCGAGGAAGAATGCCAAGATACGTGTTTAGAATGGCTTAATTAGCAGTCATATAGTTACCAACATGTATAATATGTAAAATACATGATGAAATCAATAAAAACCGTCAGTAAGATAGCAAGAAGTAATGTACATACATTACAAAATAAGTTCGTAGAGATACACAATTATGTGTGAAATGGCACATTTAACAGTCATATAGTAACCAACATGTATAATATGATAATTACATGATGTAATCAATAATAACCGTCCGTAGGATAGCAAGGAATAATGTACATACAATGTACATTACTAACTAATTGTTCGCCAAGATACATGATAATTGTGATATGGCATATTTAGCAGTCATATAGTTACCAACATGACATATATTGTATACTATGTAAATTACATGATGAAATCAATAATAACCGTCAGCAGGATGGCAAGAAATAATGTTCATACATTACAAAATAAGCTCGTAAAGAAACATAATAATGTGTGAAATGGCATAATTTGCAGTAATAGAGTTACGAACATATATACTACATGATAAAATAAATAATAACCGTCAGTAGGATAGCAAGGAATAATGTTCGTACATTACAAAAAATGATTGTTCACCAAGATACATAATAATTTGTGAAATGGCATTTTGAGCAGTCATATAGTAACCAACATGTATAATATGAAAATTACATGATCAAATCAAAATATCCGTCAACAGGATGGCAAGAAATAATGTTCGTACATTACAAAATGATTGTTCACCAAGATACATAATAATGTGTTAAATGACATATTAAGCCGTCATATAGTAATCAACATGTATAATATGTAAATTACATGATGAAATCAATAATAACCGTCAGCAGGATAGCAAGAAATAATGTTCATACATTACAAAATAAGTTCGTAAAGAAACATAATAATGTGTGAAATGGCACATTTAACAGTCATATAGAAACCAACATGTATAATATGTAAATTACATGATGTAATCAATAATAACCGTCCGTAGGATAGCAAGGAATAATGTACATACAATGTACATTACTAACTAATTGTTCGCCAAGATACATAATAATTGTGAAATTGCATATTTAGCTGTCATATAGTAACCAACATGACATATATTGTATACTATGTAAATTACATGATGAAATCAATAATAACCGTCAGCAGGATGGCAAGAAATAATGTTCATACATTACAAAATAAGCTCGTAAAGAAACATAATAATGTGTGAAATGGCATAATTTGCAGTAATAGAGTTACGAACATATATACTACATGATAAAATAAATAATAACCGTCAGTAGGATAGCAAGGAATAATGTTCGTACATTACAAAAAATGATTGTTCACCAAGATACATAATAATTTGTGAAATGGCATTTTGAGCAGTCATATAGTAACCAACATGTATAATATGAAAATTACATGATCAAATCAAAATATCCGTCAACAGGATGGCAAGAAATAATGTTCGTACATTACAAAATGATTGTTCACCAAGATACATAATAATGTGTTAAATGACATATTAAGCCGTCATATAGTAATCAACATGTATAATATGTAAATTACATGATGAAATCAATAATAACCGTCAGCAGGATAGCAAGAAATAATGTTCATACATTACAAAATAAGTTCGTAAAGAAACATAATAATGTGTGAAATGGCACATTTAACAGTCATATAGAAACCAACATGTATAATATGTAAATTACATGATGTAATCAATAATAACCGTCCGTAGGATAGCAAGGAATAATGTACATACAATGTACATTACTAACTAATTGTTCGCCAAGATACATAATAATTGTGAAATTGCATATTTAGCTGTCATATAGTAACCAACATGACATATATTGTATACTATGTAAATTACATGATGAAATCAATAATAACCGTCAGCAGGATGGCAAGAAATAATGTTCATACATTACAAAATAAGCTCGTAAAGAAACATAATAATGTGTGAAATGGCATAATTTGCAGTAATAGAGTTACGAACATATATACTACATGATAAAATAAATAATAACCGTCAGTAGGATAGCAAGGAATAATGTTCGTACATTACAAAAAATGATTGTTCACCAAGATACATAATAATTTGTGAAATGGCATTTTGAGCAGTCATATAGTAACCAACATGTATAATATGAAAATTACATGATCAAATCAAAATATCCGTCAACAGGATGGCAAGAAATAATGTTCGTACATTACAAAATGATTGTTCACCAAGATACATAATAATGTGTTAAATGACATATTAAGCCGTCATATAGTCATCAACATGTATAATATGTAAATTACATGATGAAATCAATAATAACCGTCAGCAGGATAGCAAGAAGTAATGTTCATACATTACAAAATAAGCTCGTAAAGAAACATAATAATGTGTGAAATGGCACATTTAACAGTCATATAGAAACCAACATGTATAATATGTAAATTACATGATGTAATCAATAATAACCGTCCGTAGGATAGCAAGGAATAATGTACATACAATGTACATTACTAACTAATTGTTCGCCAAGATACATAATAATGTGTTAAATGACATATTAAGCCGTCATATAGTAATCAACATGTATAATATGTAAATTACATGATGAAATCAATAATAACCGTCAGCAGGATAGCAAGAAGTAATGTTCATACATTACAAAATAAGCTCGTAAAGAAACATAATAATGTGTGAAATGGCACATTTAACAGTCATATCGAAACCAACATGTATAATATGTAAATTGCATGATGTAATCAATAATAACCGTCAGCAGGATAGCAAGGAAAAATGTTCATACATTACAAAAATAATTGTTCGCCAAGGCCACAACAAATTGATATTTTGTTTGTCGGATTTCCCGGACAAAATCCATAGAACATATGATCAATTTGTTGTTGCCCAAGATACATAATAATTGTGAAATGGCATATTGAACAGTCATATAGTAACCGACATGTATAACAAGAAAAATTACATGATGTAATCAATATTAACCGTCCGTAGGATAGCAAGGAATAATGTACATACAATGTACATTACTAATTAATTGTTCGCCAAGATACATAATAATTGTGAAATTGCATATTTAGCTGTCATATAGTAACCAACATGACATATATTGTATACTATGTAAATCACATGATGAAATCAATAATATACGACAACAGCATAGAAAGAAATAATGTTCATACATTACAAAATAAGTTCGTAAAGAAACATTATAATGTGTGAAATGGCATATTTAGCAGTTATATAGTTATCAACATATATACAACAACAACAAAACCGGGCTATACTAAAATAAAATAAAAAAATAAAAAGGTTCATCAATAGAAATATACTGCGTAATTCCACAATATGAAGATACCCTCTGTACATGAAAAACCGAAAGACGTATACAACAAATGAGGTTTGAAACAGTCGTTCATAAGACCATTCTTTTAAATAAAGCAATATACATAGCAACCAGGGCTGAACTCAGCCATCGCGAACGCCACAGAACGCCTCACAACGACACACCCGGAACCCCTCGGCCATACAATCGTCCACCCTAACACCGGCAGTTTCAAAAAAGCGTCCAAACATGTCCGAGATTGTTCGCAGCAATGATCGATGAGCTCCGAATGTATCGCTACGAATGTATCGCTACGAAACACCCAGCGACGTCCGCGGCAATCGGACTCAGCCCAAGTAAACGTTAGGTGCAATAATTAATATCCTAGCTATGCGTACTGAGTCATGACAATAATATTTCATAAGAACTAAGAACAATTGTGTAATCCTATAGAAAAAATTCAATTATATTAAATGATCAACGGCAAATAAACACTAAACACAACTCAAAACACGTTACCGAACTAATACTTTCAATTTTCATTGACAATTACAGCAATCATAGTAACTATTGATATATACATTGAATACACTACAAACACGTGATCAAATTTAATATAACGTAAGTCATATATTGAATGGGTTTCTTAGTGTGAACAATAAGTAGTTCTAACTGGATAGTACATCACTATACTTCATAACATTAATTAGGTGACACAATGTAATTTGTTGAGGTCTGAGGTGAGTTCACATTTATGAATGACATCATGTTGGTCCTTAACAAGAATAGTTCCGTTGTGAGTCCATGTCGATTTAATGATGCCAGATTTTACCATTTTACGAGCGTTGAAGAAAGTTTCTCCTCTGGTTTTGGTTAATTCCTCGTTAATGTAAACTCTTTTGAAGAGATTAGAATTTTTCAGATTTGACCTTTTCACAAACACCATATGTCTAGCCCTGTATGTGGCGAATTTAATAATGATGTCTCTTGGCTTGTGAGAATGGCTTCTCGCTACTGCTGATTGGCTTGGTAAAGACTTGCGTCCAGCCAGACGGTGAATATTGTCAATATCCCGTAAGGTGACATCTACTCCAATCTCTTTGAAGAGATTGGTAGCAATGGTATCCATGGATTCATCAGGTGTTTCGGGAACACCGGATAACCTTAAACAGTTCTTTCTACTGTATTGGTTGATTTTGTCATCTTCCCTAATTAAAGACTCTACTTTACTTTCAAGAAGGGTCACCCTTTCTTGAAGTGAATGGTTTTTTTCTTCAAGGTTGGCGATAGTTTCTTTAACATTACCTACGACTTTGTCAACGATGTTTGACACCATATCTGTTAGCTGATCATTAAACGTATCTTTAAGGATTTCAGCAATTTTGATGATGTGCTCATCGGATAGACTTATTGAAAATTTTTCGGAGTCACTGTTGGTAGATCCAATACGTGATTTCTTGAAAGAATCTTCGTCCAGTGGTGATGAAGCATCCCGCTTCTTGTCCCCACATTTTGGAGTAGCACTCATTGTGATACAAACTTATTTTGTGCAGTATAGTTTGAAAATTTGACCTGAGTGTTGGATATGAGGTCAATGAAGCGTGAACAAGAAGAGATTTTAGTACACAAAGTCAAATTGCACAAAATACAGAGTTTCAGAAGAAGAGTCTTACTTTAATAAAAGACATCCAATTTCAACAATTAATTCCGTTTGACTAGCATAATATTATCCATTTGCAAACGAAAGAACACTAACAATTGTCCATGAGCGGTAAACACACACGTCTACTCCATATTGACCGGAAGTGGCCAAACAATACTGAATAGGGTCCTTGGTTCACCTCACGCTACTTATATGATGCTTTTGGGGAGAAATTTATAGTATTTATGATAAATAATATGTACATAATACTGATAAAATAGCTTTTTCACATAAAATTACTAAAATTAATACAATAATCTATTTAATATTTACTTTGCGCAACATTTAATAATCATTTTGTTATTCATGCAATTTTACACTCTTTAGGTAACCGGTGTCAGGGTAAAATTAATCTTCTTTTACAAATCATTTTTTCTGACTGTTTATTTATTCCCTTTATGTACTTTGAACATCATATTTTACTGAAAGAAATTTATTGGTTATTGATTGGATAAAGGGAGATAACCGCTGCTGGGAGTTTGGTTAAAAATCATGAAATATCATGAAGGAATAGTTCTTACAGTAAACATATACAAAAAGATTTCCGTATAAACACACGTCAATTAATTTATAACCTTAATGAACTATCTAAACCTGGGATTTATATGGCACCTTTCTTCATATTTGCACATTAAACGTTATTTTAATACTTTGATCGTTCATCAAGATAACAAATAGAAGAGTTCACACTTCTGCATTATATGTATTTTTGACCGTGGAAACATCGGACATCTATGGAAGGAGAAATAAACGAAAAGAAAAATGACCCGGTTGTGAGAAAACCTTAAAACAGTCCAAGAAGACAAAGTAATAAAATATAAATTAATACACCATCAGAAGGAATAGTAAATTTTCTAAAAGATGTGCTATGGACAAAATTGATTAAATTAATCAGTTTTCGTAAAAACACGAATGATTCAGACGTTTTAAAGATTTTTTCCCATTTTTGTTCTTTGTCCACGGTAACACATACTTCTTCAATCGCAAAACAGACTAAAATGCCATTAATATTTTTTTTGTGTAAAAACATTCATATTATTTGGGATAAAAATATCTACAAAATGTACTATGGTCAAATTTGATATTTTTATTACTTTTTCCAAAAAGCGACTTAAACTAGATCGGTCCTTCATAATCTTATAGTAAAAAGTGTACTACGATTTAAACCATTGATGGTCAAGAAAGTTCGGTATGAATATTTTGACCTTGTAATACTTTGACCTTGTAATACTTTGTCTGTGTAATACTTTGACCAAGTAATACTTTGACCGTGTAATTCCGTCGTAGTCGGCGCTTCATTGTTTTCCAACACAATTGATGATTGTCGTTACCAGACTCGATTTAAAAGAAATGACTACTTAAAATTGTACTAAACTTTCTGTGAAATTTAGGATATTGTACTTCTATATAAACCGAAGTGGGCTATTATTCAAATAAAAACAATTCAAACACGAAAATCGCAATATGAGGCACTGATATACTTGGAATCTGTTTTAGCAATATAAAATCGAACATTCGAATATCAAAAATTGTATCAGTTCCCAGTCCTAGTTAATATTGCAGAAGATGGACACGTGATATTGCATAAAATGGGGTAGGTCTGAATCCACCGATACCCACATACTATAGAATCAGATTGTAGGAAAACAGGTCCCATGGACAAAAAAAAATTATACAAACGTTTAGTAAATATCAAATCATATTGATTATCTAAGCTCATTTCTAGATGAAAGCTATGTATTGATTGGTCGACACACAGTTCACCTCGACATGACCTTCCACTGAGACAGTAGAGATCCTGTACAACAACGCTCTCAGGATATATGTTTACAGAGATTGAACATTGAAGCCTTACTTACAATATCTATACTATAACAATATACAAAACAAAGCCCTATCTGATTAAAATCCGATCTAAAAATTCCCACTCGCCTATCCGCCACTTTAGATCTAGCCTTTTTCGTATAACCTTGTTTCACAATCGAGCTATGATAAATTTGAGTAAACTAAAGAGACTGAAGTCAACAATTAAAACAAGCAAAAGTCGCTTTGTAACTCGTGTTCTAGAGTGCTCGCACGGACATATGAACAAATATTTCAGTGAAAAGTATTAAGTGAGAACAAATAAAGTCACAACCTAGCCATTGCCGTAGATTGTGATTGTGCGCTCAGTCAATAACCAACAAGCGAAAACAGTATTACATTGATTTTGATAGCGTCATTCAGAACAAAATTTGGACACCAAAATTACTGTAGTCCGACGATACAATAAAAAAACATTCATCAAATTTGACACACATTTAGTTAAAGAGCACTAATACAGTCATGGAAACATGGATGGGGTCATTTAAGTAATTATCAAAGAATATTACTCAAATATACATGTAATAAATATATTAAAGCCAAAAATTCTCTACTGTGCACTCATTAATCGATTATTTTATCAAATTGACACATTATAAAGCGTTTACATATCATAATAAAAATCCGTACTGCGCAATTCACACCACGTCAGTAGACATGTAAGAGAAATAGACAGTAAGTTTGATATCACCATTTAAAACAGTGCCAGGTTGAAGTTTGTCTCACTATTTCTTCTCTCTGTTTTGTCTTCTTATTCATTCCAATTATGTTTTCTTATACAACAAGTGAAAACTATCTATTTATATATTTAACATTTAAATCCTAAAATAACATTATCCCATAGTGCTTTTATGTTTTCAAATGTATGTATGTATGTATGTATGTATTTTTCTATCTATTTATTTATTCACATGCTGTAATACTTTGACCATGAAAAGGATGTGTATCGGCAGTATATGCCTGTTATCTAATCCAGTTTAATATGTATTAAACCACAAAGTTTGGACAACGAAGATCCGAAAAAAACTGCTTACAATAATAGAAATTAGATCAAAATAAGGCAAAACTTAATAAATATATCATAGAATATAACTCATCTGGAGCTCACAGTATAAGCCATGTACTCTTAGAGTATACCATTGGAAATGTAACTCAAGTTACAAACATACGGAACTCCTCGGTCATTTACTAGGAAACGACAAGAACATAATTATTTTGACGCCATTTTGGATCTACCGTTATATCATATTCCTAAACAAAATACTTCAAACGATCTTGAAGTTAATGATACACGGTCGTTTAGGCGGTGATAAAATGACTCGTTTTAGTCCACGAAGTTAAAAATCAACGATGAAACTATATCCTCCGAACAATATGTAGTCATATAATGCTTGTATTATATAGTTTCAGAAATGAATTTAGGTATTTACAACAATAACTAATTTGCTTAACTGTAACATACTTCGCCTGCATGTGCTCTTCTGCGAGTATGCAGTAAAAATCAAGTACTATTGGCGGACCCCTACGAATCCTTCCGAGATATTCAATCAATGAACGAAGGTGTTTCGAAGAACATTACGGGTTGTTTATACCAATACATAAAATAAAAAAAGAAACATTTCATGCGGAAAAAGAAACAAGGTATACATTAGATTCAAGGAACTGAACTTTATGATGAGCGCAGCCTAAAGCCGCTGCCTAGTCCGTGTGCGCCAGTCATTAGTCAAGCAAACGGAAAAAATATTTCAGTAATTTTGATAACAGATTTATAGCTAGCACTAAGTCACCAAACTTGTTAAGTTCCGGCGAGATAAAAGCTCACAATAATAGAAACATGGATGTTAATTGGAAACAAAAAACATAGTAAATTTGATAGAGTAACGCTTAACTTTAGTTCATGGTGTAGGTACTATATAGCACATAAGTTATTTAGTAATTTAGACGAGAAAATAGCATGCCAATACATGGACCCATGTATTAGATATACAATGTACATGTATTGAGAATTTTCTCAGATAAAGCGGCCATGTCCGAACAAAGGAAGACCCTGCTCTGTGTTCTGGATGGTAGTGACTCAAAAATTACTGATATTACTGATATATCTATAGATTGACTATCAGACATATTTCTCAACATTTCAGTGAACAAATTACAGGTGAACACAAACAAAGTAGCAGCCTAATCCATGACTGTAAGCCAAGTCAAAAGACCAGCAAGCGGAAGAAATGTACAATCATTTTGTAAGCGCCATTCAGAACTGATTCAAGCTAACACTTGAGAAATTATCTTACAATAAAGGAACGTGAATCAAAATTTGAATTAAGAAATAAAGTCATAGTGTATCGCTCGGCCTTTATAGTCAATAAGTAAACGAATCATTGTGCACTTAATATTTTGAAAAATTCAGTAAAATATGAACATTAGGTATATATTGTACATATCAATAATTTTATCAACACTTGAAAGATTTCATCAACATTACACTAAACTTCTTTGACATTATAACAGTAATAGATACATAATTCGCAATTAGACAATTTATTTAATATTCACACAATGACGACGTACATTGCTATATAAGTTTATATTATAATTATACAAGTTATCAGGTAATTTAGACTGGTAAAATATATATATTGTGAGGCACGATGTCCGATATAATGGTCACCTCGCCGTATGTTCTGACTCGATGCAAATAATAAACACATCTTACTACAAGACAAACTATCAGATATATTATTATTTTAATGTTTCAGTAAAAGTCAAAGTGTAGGGTGAGAATATTCTAGAGACGCTGCTGACTCCGTGCCTATGAGTGCGAAAACAATCAATTGCTAAGAAAGTAAAAAAGTGAAAAGGATAATACAGCAATTTTATATACACCATACAGAACAGGTTAAAGTTTCGATACTACTACTAATGACTATGATACGACAAGAAATAAGCCAGAACTAATTAAAACATGGATCTAATTATGTAGCTAATTATGAAGTACTCCCACTGAAACACAAGAGATAAATTGTACATACATGTACATACAATATAAACCATTTAAGTGAAATAATACTAAAGAATTAGAAACAATGAACTGAACTCTACGATAAGAACCAACTTAGCCGCTGCCTAGTTCCTGACTATGAACGTGTGCCCTGTCTAAAGTCCAACAAACGATAAGAACCAACTTAGCCGCTGTCTAGTTCCTGACTATGAACGTGCGCCCTGTCTAAAGTCCAACAAACGATAAGAACCAACTTAGCCGCTGTCTAGTTCCTGACTATGAACGTGTGCCCTGTCTAAAATCCAACAAACTATAAGAACCAACTTAGCCGCTGCCTAGTTCCTGACTATGAACGTGCGCCCTGTCTAAAGTCCAACAAACGATAAGAACCAACTTAGCCGCTGCCTAGTTCCTGACTATGAACGTGTGCCCTGTCTAAAGTCCAACAAACTATAAGAACCAACTTAGCCGCTGTCTAGTTCCTGACTATGAACGTGCGCCCTGTCTAAAGTCCAACAAACTAAAAGAACCAACTTAGCCGCTGCCTAGTTCCTGACTATGAACGTGTGCCCTGTCTAAAGTCCAACAAACTATAAGAACTAACTTAGCCGCTGCCTAGTTCCTGACTATGAACGTGCGCCCTGTCTAAAGTCCAACAAACTATAAGAACCTACTTAGCCGCTGCCTAGTTCCTGACTATGAACGTGCGCCCTGTCTAAAGTCCAACAAACTATAAGAACCAACTTAGCCGCTGCCTAGTTCCTGACTATGAACCTGTGCCCTGTCTAAAATCCAACAAACTATAAGAACCAACTTAGCCTCTGCCTAGTTCCTGACTATGAACGTGTGCCCTGTCTAAAGTCCAACAAACTATAAGAACCAACTTAGCCGCTGCCTAGTTCCTGACTATGAACGTGCGCCCTGTCTAAAGTCCAACAAACTATAAGAACCAACTTAGCCGCTGCCTAGTTCCTGACTATGAACGTGTGCCCTGTCTAAAGTCCAACAAACTATAAGAACCAACTTAGCCGCTGCCTAGTTCCTGACTATGAACGTGCGCCCTGTCTAAAGTCCAACAAACTATAAGAACCAACTTAGCCGCTGCCTAGTTCCTGACTATGAACGTGTGCCCTGTCTAAAGTCCAACAAACTATAAGAACCAACTTAGCCGCTGCCTAGTTCCTGACTATGAACGTGTGCCCTGTCTAAAGTCCAACAAACTATAAGAACCAACTTAGCCGCTGTCTAGTTCCTGACTATGAACGTGTGCCCTGTCTAAAGTCCAACAAACTATAAGAACCAACTTAGCCGCTGCCTATTGCCTGACCCTGAACGTGCGCCCTGTCTAAAGTCCAACAAACTATAAGAACCAACTTAGCCGCTGCCTAGTTCCTGACTATGAACGTGCGCCCTGTCTAAAGTCCAACAAACGATAAGAACCAACTTAGCCGCTGCCTAGTTCCTGACTATGAACGTGTGCCCTGTCTAAAGTCCAACAAACTATAAGAACAAACTTAGCCGCTGCCTAGTTCCTGACTATGAACGTGCGCCCTGTCTAAAGTCCAACAAACTATAAGAACCAACTTAGCCGCTGCCTAGTTCCTGACTATGAACGCGCGCCCTGTCTAAAGTCCAACAAACTATAAGAACCAACTTAGCCGCTGCCTAGTTCCTGACTATGAACGTGCGCCCTGTCTAAAATCCAACAAACTATAAGAACCAACTTAGCCGCTGCCTAGTTCCTGACTATGAACGTGTGCCCTGTCTAAAGTCCAACAAACTATAAGAACCAACTTAGCCGCTGCCTAGTTCCTGACTATGAACGTGCGCCCTGTCTAAAGTCCAACAAACTATAAGAACCAACTTAGCCGCTGCCTAGTTCCTGACTATGAACGTGTGCCCTGTCTAAAGTCCAACAAACTATAAGAACCAACTTAGCCGCTGCCTAGTTCCTGACTATGAACGTGCGCCCTGTCTAAAGTTCAACAAACAATAAGAACCAACTTAGCCGCTGCCTAGTTCCTGACTATGAACGTGCGCCCTGTCTAAAGTCCAACAAACGATAAGAACCAACTTAGCCGCTGCCTAGTTCCTGACTATGAACGTGCGCCCTGTCTAAAGTCCAACAAACGATAAGAACCAACTTAGCCGCTGCCTAGTTCCTGACTATGAACGTGTGCCCTGTCTAAAGTCCAACAAACGATAAGAACCAACTTAGCCGCTGCCTAGTTCCTGACTATGAACGTGTGCCCTGTCTAAAGTCCAACAAACGATAAGAACCAACTTAGCCGCTGTCTAGTTCCTGACCCTGAACGTGCGCCCTGTCTAAAGTCCAACAAACGATAAGAACCAACTTAGCCGCTGTTTAGTTCCTGACCCTGAACGTGCGCCCTGTCTAAAGTCCAACAAACGATAAGAACCAACTTAGCCGCTGCCTAGTTCCTGACCATGAACGTGTGCCCTGTCTAAAGTCCAACAAACGATAAGAACCAACTTAGCCGCTGCCTAGTTCCTGACCCTGAACGTGCGCCCTGTCTAAAGTCCAACAAACGATAAGAACCAACTTAGCCGCTGCCTAGTTCCTCACCATGAACGTGCGCCCTGTCTTAAGTCCAACAAACGAAAATTATGATCACATTAATAAGAACAGAGTCAAAATTAAAATTAAACAAAACTTGGATGATTTCATTGAGTAAAGGTAATCTATAACCTATGATGTAAGCCCAGTCAGTAAAAATCACTAGTTTCTTGTTAGTGATAAGCCAATACTATTTTTTTCTTTTTTTATGGTTCAGTTAAGAATAATGACACAATTGTCAGGATGGGCTATCTTTTAATATCAATTTCATATTTTATGTAGTACATGTCTTTATCAAACTTTTAGTGGTAAAAAAGGTGGCATCTAAGTGAACTTAGCACCTTTTACCACTGGAAAATGTGTAATTATCGACTTACTATTGAATTTCTTCTATTACATAATTTAATCAATGTGTTTTTATTTTCGCTTTCTAATATTTGAATAAAACATAGAACACTAGAATGAATGGTCTAGCGATAGAATACAGAAAATAACAGATTTAATTTTAAAAAAGTATTTTACAATTTTACGTTTTCTCAATATCTCAAATGTTAAAATGGAAGTTGTCCTTTTTTTCTGAAACACTCAATATAAAATCATTTCAGTGAATAAGTATTAGATGTGAGAATCCAAGTTACCACCTACAGTCTGTACCCCACGTGTGTGCAAAATCAATTACCCAACAAGCGGGAAAAGGTATACATTGTACATATTGAAAAACTTGATAGCGCCTTTTAGATCATATTCAAACTAAATTGGACACCAAAAAGGCAGCAACTATAGGTATACTTAGGAATTTCATTGTGTATCTTATCTATATATCACATTAGTTGGAGACCCTGGACACTCAGTGCTTTGATTATTTCATTTAAAGAAAAGGGTCACATCGTACATACATGTATCGTAAAAATCAGTAAAAACCCAAAATATTAGAAGGAAGATACTGAAAGACAAAAGGGTGATCGCCCAGCCGGCGGCCAAGTAAGCGGAACATATTATGGTGATTTGAATAGCGCCATTCAGAATTATAGATCGAACCAATGACTTTATGTATACCTGTTCACACTCTTTTTATAGAGAACTAATGCAATAATAAAAACCTGGATTAAAACATTATAATGTGTCGGGACAACCTAACCCGAAGACAAGTCATCCCTAGACAACTTAACCCGTCGTATAACTCAGTCCGCACGAAAGGAAAAGTTTACCCGAGAAAATTCAACCCGCAGGGAGAGAAAATTCAACCCGCAGATAGAGAAAAATCAACCCGCACGAAGGGACAAGTCCACCTAAGAAAACACGTATTGTAGTTTTACAAGTAGATCAACCCGGGTCGATAGCGCAGTTGGTAGCGCGCCGGGATTTGGATACTCGTGCCCGAGGGGTGCGGGTCCGAATCCCACCCGGGGAGGTTATACCCTTTCATGAAAATTTGACAATAATGTCGATTTTCCTCCATTGATTAGATAATATGGAGAAGTTTCCGGTCTTGTGGAAGGGTAGGTGAGTACTGGTTATAGACAATGGTCCAGGAAAGCTAGGTTAGGTGCGCTGGACGCCGTGAAATGACCTGACACGTGTTGACACGGCGTTAACTCCAATAAATAAATAAATAAATAAACAAGTTGATCATAAAATTGTCAGACAATTAAATTTGATACATTTATTTAGTTGATATTTTTTGTAAAATCAATTGTGTTTATATTCGAAATAAGAACATGGATAACCAATTTTAACATAAATTTTGTTTATTAAGTTAAAAATATGTGATTAAATACATTGAAAAACAGTTAATTAATGACAAAAACCACGCGCTTGTTTAATTAAGAATTATGATCAATTGATCATGTTACATGTTTGCTTTGTAGTTCGAAAATGAACGCAACCTTAATTCTTTAATTGTGTTTTATTCGATTGAATTGAATTCGGCACACCTCAATCAAGAAATTCATTTTGACGGAATATCAGACAAGTTATAAAATTTAATGCAATAACATTTACCAATAATCACTTTATAATGCTAATTCTATCTTAACATAACATAATATAACAGTTAAATAAATATTTAAAATATGTATGCTGACAATAATAGAAATAAGGATCAAAATTAGGTGTTGTCTAAGACGTTAACCCTGTGCATCCAGTACTTTGATTATTTCATTCGAAATTTTAGCTTAAGTAACAGATTGTACCTTCCCCTAGTGAAATTTATTAAATGTAGTAAAAACACCAATTTTAAGTCTGTGGCGGCAATTTTGTACGGGGGGGTCCTGATATCAAAAATAATAATAAATTCTTTTTAAAACATTTATAAAATTTAAGAAGAAATAAAGGATGCAACTTGCTGGTAGCCTGCCAATACAAAATGTTGAAAGATTACACTCCCTTTTCATTAACTGATAGTTAAGTATATAGCGTTTAATAATCGCCCATGATTTAAGCCCCGGCGTTCAGTACCTAGATTAACTTCATATATGATCTCTAGCAGAAATTAGCTCACAATGTAAGAAACATGTATCATTACATATAATAAAGTAAAGTATGGATTGACTCCGGGTGCGCGGCCGCTTATAGCATAATGATTTCCTACATAACATTACAAGACATTACATTGAATATTAAAGCGCCCTCGTGTCATAGGTATATTTTATTTTTTTTAAATATAAGATCACTAGCAGAATTAAGCTCTCGATGAAAAATCATATATCAAAAGATACGGTGAAAATACGGAACGGGCCGGTGCCCGACCGTTTTATACCAAGTGAGACTTAAGATATTATATTGTATTTTATAGCGCCCTTTAGGAGACCGTCTGAGCAACATTTATAAGTTGAAAATAATTTATCTATAGCAGAAAATAAACTCACTATGAAAAATTAAGTTTGATAAAAATAGAAAAAATTCATATAGTATTGCTTACTTATGGCCCCTTCAAATAAGCCATTGGCACTCAGTGCTTTGATTAACAGTTTGAAATTTGCTGACAAGTTAATTAACACATTAATAATATAAGACAAGAATTCAGTGGAAATAATTAAGTATTCAGTCCTGGTAATGACGTCATGCCCCTATAAGTTCGGTATTGCAGGACTGGCCAATGGCGCGATGCCGCTTATAGGAAGGTGATTTACAAAAATATTATATTCAATTTTATAGCGCCCTTTAGAAGTCAGTGAGAGGTACATTTTAAATTAAAAATATAAGATCTTAGCTGAGATGTACTCGGGTACATGTTGTACAACAAGAGGGAAAGACAATCTCCGATTGAATAATACAATGGTATTAAGGTCACGATTACAATTAATACAACAAAGTTTCGAGTAGTACAGAGAGTTCTTAAAAATATGACATTATTGAAATTTCATAGCGCTTTTTTAGAAGGCAGACAGTGGTCAATTTTAAGTTATAATATAAGATCTCTATAAGCTCGCAGTGAAACAAACATGTCAAAATACAGTACGGACTGAACCGGGATGCACGGCCGCTAATAGCAACATGACTCACTAAGATAAATTGAATTTCATATCTCCTTTAAGTATGTACATTTAAAGGTTTAGATATCTAATAGAAAACAAGTTCATGTACAATGACAGAACATTAGACAGTTACAGTACAAATACAATTCCAAAAATCAAAGGTAATTCAAGAAAATGGCACTTACTTCCTTTCAGGCATACTGATCCTCGGTCCTGATCCTTTACAGTATTAAATTTTATTACAATATCTTCAAATTACTTAAATAAAATTTACTCAAATCAGATCAAGTCCAACTTCTTAAATAAGCACAAAACACTAAGTCCAATAAAAAAGCACAAGAAGTCCGATTAATTAACACTAAAAAAAAACAAAGTCAGATTAGCAACCATTAGACAGATAAAACAACAGCGTAAGCTAGCGAAAAATTAAAAACTGTGTCAGCGATTAATTGAATCGTAAGCGAGCGATGGCATTGTTAGAAATTTGCCTAGCTTATATAGGAACTTGGGCTCGAGCACCAACAGGTGACCGGAAGCTGTCAATTAGTTGTTAATTATGTCAATTAAGAGCTTCAAAGTGACAGTTTGCAAATTGATTCTTGGCATATGCCGCGCCATCACAGGAACGAACCCAGGTCGCGACAAATTAGGGGACTGTTAATTGCACTTGCGACAAATTAGGGGACTGTTAATTGCACTCGCGACAAATTAGGGGACCTTTAATAGCACTCGTGACGACGAGCTGCAAATTACAAATAGGCGTCAACAAACAGATTATCACCTGTCAGTGTCATTAAGTATATTAAAATCTGACGTTTCTAGGCAGTCAAAAATGGCCGACTTTAATTTAATTTTAATGAGCATCTTTCGAAATTGAATATAGTGAACTGAAATAATAAAATAATAATAATTATATAATAATATAGATGAGGCATGTTCAGTAGATTTTCTCCCTAAACCCGGACAAGTAGGTGTCGGTCTGGTCCGGTCTTTATACTCGACCAAGTCAATACATGTAATACATATATATAGAACGAATACACTTAACATAGTAGCGTTCAAGTTTCGCCGGCTTTGAGTTTATTTACCGTGCATATTGCTTTCAAAATTCACAGCACCTGGGCAGAGGTGAGACCCAGTGACCCAAAAAGGATCCAGACCAGAAAGCACTCGGCTGCCCTGCTACAGCCGGTGCGACTTTGGGCTCAAACTCATTGATATGGTCTGATTAACGAGCTCGGGTTCCGTGGTTTTTTATCTCATAGACTTGAAATTTTCAGGCCAGGTAGATACAAACCTACATGTCTCTGATATTTCAGCGCGATCGGATGAATAGTTGCTGTGTAGGGGTTGTTCCACGGACACATAATACTTTGTCGCATTTTCCTACTATTAATTTTTATATTAAGGTACTGAGCGTCTTTGCCACTTGGGGACACCTGGGGCCTAACATGGAGCACGTTATTTACTTTCAATAACATTCTGGCAAAAATATACGCTTTAATTTTACTTACAACACTTACAAAATAGACTGAACAACATAACATTTTTTAGATAACCAACATGGGCATAAAGAATCAACTAGTACAATAGATTGTATATTTATCTTACAATCCATAGTATAAAAAGTCTATAGCTCAAGTAACAAATTAAACACAGCGTTTATCGACCATGAAAATGCCTTTGAAATAACAAATCATTCTTTTTTTTTCGGTTTTGTTTGCTTAATTGGAAAATGAATCTTAGATGATATACTACGAAACGTCTCAATGTGTACACTTCAAGGAGTAAAACAGGAGATGCTAGTTCTGCTACTATTCATGCTTTAAGTAAATGGTTTAGTACAAAATATAGATACAGATATATCAGGAATATCAATAAACTCAAGTTGTTATTTCACTTTGTTCGAAACCTTATTTTTATGTGGCCCTGTAAGGGTGCCGGTGTGCCGTTGTGCCCTGTTCGAACTTGACGTTTTGTTATGAAGAATAATTGTATTTTAACCCTTCTCTTTTAAATCTGTATTACCTGCCGAACAGGGACCCCCCTGACTATGTTGAATGCTGACGAATATAGCAAACTTTTATAAAATATAGAATTTTTGTCATAATCCGTGCAATATTTATTCATATTAGATTTTTATTACAGTCTCATATCTCAATATACCGTAGTTATTTATTTTTTAAATAAACAGTAAAAATTAAAAATTAGTTCACATTGTTATAGTGGGCTATAGATGATAGTAAACACTCGCTCCAAACCTCTACGGCATATATGCGACTTTAAAGAAATACATTCAGCTGCTGCAAGATGTTCTTGATTCTATTTGCTGATCATCAAGCTTTATTCACTCTCAGTGCTCAGTGCTAGAACTGCATGAATCAGTGCTAGAACTGCATCAATACTAACAAAACCAAGAATTTAAAATATTCGTAAAATCTACAAGATATACTAATCATGACTTTTATTTGGTGGTATCAAACTTGATAATAGTAATTTCATTTAACAGTTTTATGCACATGTGCCATTTTTTTAACGAAATTTTGTACATCTAATATTGACTGTATATCAAAATTTATTTCCTCAAATAATGAAATATAATCTATGAGCAAATCGAAAAAAAATCAATTAATACTGCGTAGTCTCTTTTTTTTTCGATAGTAATATAGCCGGTGCGTTAAACAACATTCTCGTTCACAGCTGTTGTCAACATCTATGGAGGCCACGCTCGTTATTAGAGAGAATAGCAGACCTGGATGTCACTATCATTTTACTACATTCACTTTGTCATGCAGACCGCACTCACCATTTTGTTACTTTGACTTTTTCATACACTGTGGCGTTTTTGTTATTATTTGAAATTATCATTACAACTGCTCCGAGTTTAATCTATATTTGTTGAAAATTTGACTTAAATCAGACGAACTTAGATATGAGTCTAACTATACACGTATACTTAAAAGTTTTGTTAAGAAATACTTCTCAAAAACAATGCAGAAAAGGGCTTCATTTATTATGGTCAAAACTTGCTATCAGATAAAAACATTATAAAACGACCTTGGATTTACGTATTTATGGATAAACCAGGACACCAATACAAATGCTTTAACAACGAATATATGTTCATCACTACCAATTGTGATATGCAGAAATAAAAAAAACTTCACAAAGACTTTTAATGTACTCAATTTTAAACATACATTCAAACTACAGTCATATTTAGATTTTATACATGAACGAAAGTACAGTTGTAAAGGAATGCAGGTAAAAATGTCAGAGGAAAAAATACCAGACCTTTCATATAAATGTTAATCAGATTTTTGTATTAGGTAAAACATGTATATCTTAATATTTTTCAATAACTTATTAATAATTAAAACATTTAAAAAGTGTTGTACATATTTTGTTCTGTGTATAATTGGAATAATAATTCAAAGTAAAAGGTAAACATAATTTTTTCAACAACAATCTTATAGCATTGAACATACAACTTGGTCATATAAGAAAAATCAAGAAAAACATAACTTTTAATGATTATTTTTTAATTAAATGTATATTATTAAAGACAAACATTTTTTACGATGCATTATGGTCCCTCGGAGTGAAAAATTTTGATATGATTTTCAGTGTAAATGAGTATAATAGATCTACATGTAGTTACTTCAATTATCTCTAATTATTGGATTTCGGAAGATCAAAGACAGTTATACATTTCATTACAATAAATGATGACTTTCAAACATCTTCAAATAATGTGACCATATTTATGAAAGATAATTAGCTAACTTAAATGAATTTCTTTGATGACTTTTAAAAAGTTAAACAGTTATCCGTCCCTGTCAAAAATGACATAAGAACAGTTTTCCGGCTCCCAAATTGTGTCTCTGGTCAGTTTAAGCCTATTTCACATCACGCTGGCGGCAGCCGTACGACAACTTTTTCTGAAAAATCGCAGAACTTCGTACGAACGCCGCAAGACAGTCGTGCGTTTTTCAGGTGATCGCATCGTCGTAGACGTCGCAAGTCAAATTTTCAACATGTTTATTTTTCTTGCTATCTCTATGCGATTTTTGGACCCCGCAAGACAGTCGTATGGCTGCCGTACGACAGCCGTACGTCATTCTTGAGACAGTCGCACGTCAGTTATAGAATCTTTTTTGTAAGTTTGTCTTGCTAAGATCGTGCGACAGCCGTACGGGCATTTTGCGACTGTCTTGCGACGCCCTCATTTCGGTCAAGGTTTGTCGTGAGTCGGCTGCGAAACGTACGAAGAACGTAAGAACAACGTACGACATTCTCACGGCTGCCTTGCGAAAAGTAAGAACCAACCCTGTCGAGTCTATAAATAGCATTCGTATTGTTCTCGCCAAAATCGTCATTCAGTCTTTTGATTACGAAGAGGAAGGCATTAGTAATATAAGATTTTGTGCTACAAGGACCAACACGAAGAAATAACTCAGCAAACATGTTGGAACTCATTCGGATGTATCCGACGTAATCACCATGAAATTCTCTTTCCAACTTTCAGACCGTGTAATATTGGCCGAATAAACGACGTCGCTCGAGCCATGATTTTACCCAACAACGTTTTTGGATGGATCTTTCTTAAAGACGTCTGTGGATCAGAAGAATTACAATTTCGTCTTCCTGATCTTTAGCAGTAAGTGCTACAATGCGCAATTTACTTGCCAAGTCAGCCATGACTCTGTCAAGACCTACTGTGAAATGAAACCTTTCCCCTGCAGACCTAGTATTTATACCAAAATCAAACAAGAGGAGATAACCCATTCTTTCGATCGCATGAACATCGTACGACTGTCGTACAAGTTTGCGTTTGTCGTGCGATTGACGTACGGGTGACGTACGAAACTTTTCGAAATCTAACGACGGTCTTACGACTGACGTGAGTGTTGTACGGCAGCCTTGCGATCATCGCACGGCAGTCGTACGGAAACTAGGGCGTGTGTTGTCGTGCGATGAACGAGCGAACAACGTACGGTTCGTAAGACCGTCGTACGACCGCCGTACGACGATTGCACGGAAAGTTTGAAGTATCTACGGCGGCTGCGATTCGTCTGCGAGTTCGTTGGCAGGAAAATTCGTACGACAAAAAAAATCGTACGGCTGATGTGAACTAGGCTTTACAATACATAAATTGGGAAGTAAAAATTAAGTAAGCTGAGCGTGCAGAGACAATTATAAAAACACTTTATTACAATAAAATTATAAGACATTAAATAAATATTCCAACTTATCTTTCCTTACTTCCATAAAGAAGTATCTGACAAGGCGACAGTAAAAGAATGGGTTTCAACTTTGTGTACCGACATTTTACATTACCTCAATATGTATTTTATCCGTGGTATGTGAGTTGGCTTGTACATTGTACATAGTAGTTCAACTTGTAGTTCGCCAATTACTTGCTAGTAGTTGGGTATTCATCTTGTAGTTCGAACCATCAGTTTTGAATAAATAATATATAATACAGTAACGTTTCACATCTAAGACCACGAAAATATATGATAGCAAAACGGTCGTAATTAAAACTCATGAAAATATTTAAGATGTATCTGCATGGATTTATGTTTATTTCTCATTTAGTGAAAATATTTTAAAGAAATAGTCCTAAAGTATTTCTATAACTGAATTCCTTTTTAAATTCATAATTTCAATTATTGTTCGCTACTTTTATATGTCGCAATATGTCGCAACGCCACATATTATGTCGCACTTGACGCAAAATGTCGCAATGTCGACGCATTATGTCGCAATCGACGCAATATGTCAAAATCGTCTCCCGCAAAATGTCGCAGCGCTGACGCGAAATGTAAATGCGTCGATTGGGACATAATACGTCGACATTGCGACATTTTGCGTCAAGTGCGAAATAATGTGTCGTTGCGACATATTGCGGCAGTGCAGTAGGCCTACGTGTATTTATTCATATTGTTAGGCCCCTATAAGAGGTCTTTCTTGGGAACTTTTTACATGTAAAGCGAGATCGATGAGCGAACTTTACTATTTCATATTACTGCCACACACATTTCACGAGAATTATAGGCAGGTCACGCCGGCGATTAGCAAAGATAAAAAAAAGATTAAAAAAAATAAAATAAAACTGGAATATAAAACCCTGAGACAGAAAGAACATAGTTGTAGAATGAAACAGTTAAAGGTTAAAAATTAAAAGATAAATAAAAGAAACAACTAAAAGATAATTTAAACAATTGCTTTGCCTAGTATTGGAGTTTGGCCACTGCCTGCTTGAATTGGTCAAGATCAGACATGGTTACTACATGATGGGAATAAATTGATCAGACCGGGTTACTATATGATGGGGTAATCTATTCCAGAGAACTGTGGTATGGGGAAAGGAGGCAAACCTAAAGAAATCTGCTTTAACATGGTGTCGACGGAGACTGAGGGGTGCACGATACGTGTTTACATGGTTGGAACTTCTAAATAGGAGGGGAGTGGGATAGCAACAAGACCATGATATATCTTGTATAACATTACAAGTTTGGAATCTATACGCCTCCTTTCTCCTTATGTTTCTGTGATATACCATTGAGTTTCAATAAATAGCGAAAATTGACTTTAGTGGACGCGGTTGTCGGTATTTGAAAACAAACTGAACGTATCGGAAGTGCTTTTTTATGGACTGAAGTGTTTGGCATATTCTTATTGGCTAAAATGATACCCTGCTCTCATGTTAACTTTCTTGTTTAACATGCAAAAATGTGCAAACGCGATATTTTTTAATAAACTTACCATAGCATTGTATGAAAAAAATAGTTTAGTCGTTGTATTCACCACATTCTGTATTTTAACGTTTTTGCGACTTTTTACATTGAAAATACTTACCAACACACCGTTTGTTCCAATGACGTCGCTTAGCATTCGGAACGACCTCGGCGATCATCTACGAAGATACACTTCGTATACAATCGTAGTAGAAATACAACAAAGTTATGAGGTCAGGTGATTTACTCTAGGTTAAGTAGTGCCGAAGTAAACAACCAACATGGCAAATCATTTTGAAGAAAGTATCGAGTACACAGAAATTGTTTCAGGATCAATTTTGATTTAAGTGAATATCTGTTGCAGGCTTTAAAGAGCTTTAACTGCCCATCATCGTCCGTCATTTTTGGAGTGTAAACGTCGGGAACGTGGCTAGATTCCATGTTGGAACTACTTTTGCTCCTCCTGATATCCGAGGTGTACTTCCGTGGAAAATTGCCGAGGTAGTTCCGAATGGTCGCTTAGAGGCGTTCATGATAAAACCGGTACGTTTCCGTCCCGTAATGTTACCGGGCAGCATGATATGATAAGAAATAAAGTGAAAATAAAACAAACATGGACCCAATATTGCATGAAGTAACATACCTAATAATTAGACAAGATCACGAAATTTAGTGATTGTCCACCAATTTCTTTAAGGTGACTTTGAGTTGATCATTTAGTTTAGAGCGTTGCAAAAAATGTACCATATTCTCTCCTACATTTCAAGCCAAATACAGTGTGATATGACTAAATATCGGGTAAAAATGAAACAAACGTCAATTAATATGGTCGTCCGCACGACTCTGAGATATAGTCACGGTAAACCGTGAGCGAGTTCGGCTTGACAGTTACGGTAAACCGTAACTGAGACCCGAAAAGACTTAGTGATGTAAAAGTGCTGAAATTCTATAGCATGTTATGCAAAGTAGCTAAGCAGGTAGAATTCGAACCAAACCATAAATTCTTAAAAAAGGCATACAGACAGATGTCAGTCTGCAGGTCAAAATGGTCAGGTCCGGACCTAGCTGTCCTAGTGCGGGTCGAAGAAATTGGCGGATTGACTAAAACCGCGTATATATTTAGCTGGATATATAACCTGGCAGCATGATATGATAAGAAATAAAGTGAAAGTAAACCAAACCTATATTGCATGAATCAACAGACCCAATAATGAGCAGAAAATTTCGAAATTTGGTGATTGTCCGCCCCTGTCGTGCAGGTGACTTAGAGTCAATAAATTTTAGTTAAGAGCGTTGGCAAATAAATAGACCATATTCTCGCCTACATTTCAAGTCATATACCGTATAATATGTTAAAAATAGGGTGATGATAAAACAAACGTCCATTAATGGTCGTCCATTATGACTTTGAGAAATATTCACGGTAAACCGTGAGCTGGTCCAGCTTGACAGTAACGGTAAACCGTGAGCGGGTCCGAGATGACTCTTTGAAATATTCACGGTAAACCGTGAGCTGGTCCAGCTTGACAGTAACGGTAAACCGTGAGCGGGTCCGAGATGACTCTTTGAAATATTCACGATGAACCGTGAGCTGGTCCGAGATGACTCTTTGAAATATTCACGGTAAACCATGAGCGGGTCCGGCTTGACAGTTACGGTAAACCGTGAGCGGGTCCGAGATGACTCTTTGAAATATTCACGGTAAACCGTGAGCGGGTCCGGCTTGACAGTTACGGTAAACCGTGAGCGGGTCCGAGATGACTCTTTGAAATATTCACGGTAAACAGTGAGCGGGTCCGGCTTGACAGTTACGGTAAACCGTGAGCGGGTCCGAGATGACTCTTTGAAATATTCACGGTAAACCGTGAGCGGGTCCGGCTTGACAGTTACGGAAAACCGTAACTGGGACCCGATATGAGTCTAGGAAATATTCACGGTAAACCGTAAACGAGTCGGGGTCCATGGTTAAGGTCAACATTTACTGAGACGGTTGATAGGAAATATGATGGAAAAGAGATGAATATGTTATGGCATGTTAAGCCAATTATGTTTGGAGGTAAAATTCCATTCCTCGCAGTTACTGGCGAGGTTTGCGGGCCGTGCTGGGCGGTCTGGACCCAGGTGATAAAGTGCGGGTAGATGAAATTGGCGGTTTGACTAAAACCTCGTATATTATTCTGGATATATAAGCTGGATAAGATTTGTAAGCCGAACATCGGCATTAAACGTGTATAGCGAGCATGGCCAGCGTTTGTTGGCCAGGTTGGCTCCACAGATGCAGCGGCTCATCACCCGGTTTACCTACAAAGATTGCAGATCACTGCTGTGAGCAGGGTAAAGGGTTCATACCTCGATTTTTAGGCTTGCTTTCAGGTACGTGGAGTTAGCTGCCAGTTGCCAGATGCCAATTCAATCGTTCAACTCGTTCCGCGCGGGTGTTTTAAATCGGCAACTGGCAACTGGCAGCCAACTTCACGCGTCAGCTGCCGATTCAATTTTTTTGTTAGCAAGCACTATGTACAGGCACTGCGAAGAACGTTCCGTGTGGGTGTTTTGAATCGGCAACTGGCAACTGGCAGCCAACTTCACACCCAGCTGCCGATTCAATTTATTTTAGTAGCTAGAACTATGTACAGGCACTGCGACGAACGTTCCGCGCGGGTGTTTTGAATCGGCAACTGGCAACTGGCAGCCAACTTCACACTCCAGCTGCCAATTCGATTTTTTTAGATTTCAGCGCAGATACGTCGCCCTATGCACATGTACTACGATGAACGTCCTGCTCGGGTGTTTTGAATCGGCAACTGGCAATTGGCAACCAACTTCACGCCTCAGCTGCCAATTCGATTTTTTTAGATTTCAGCACAGATACGTCGCCCTATGCACAGGTACTGCGATGAACGTCCTACACGGGTGTTTTGAATCGGCAACTGGCAATTGGCAGCCAACTTCACACCCAGCTGCCGATTCAATTTTTTTTGTTAGCAAGCACTATGTACAGGCACTGCGACGAACGTTCCGCGCGGGTGTTTTGAATCGGCAACTGGCAAATGGCAGCCAGCTTCAAACACCAGCTGCCAATTCGAATGTTTTAGATTTCAGCGCAGATACGTCGCCCTATGCACAGGTACTGCGTTGAACGTTCCGCGCAGGTGTTTTGAATCGGCAACTGGCAACTGGCAGCCAACTTCACACCTCAGCTGCCAATTTGATTTTTTTAGATTTCAGCGCAGGTTCGTCGCCCTATGCACAGGTACTGCGATGAAGTCCTATACGGGTCTTTTGAATCGGCAACTGGCAACTGGCAGCCAACTTCACACCCAGCTGCCAATCCAATTTTTTTAGATTCCAGCGCAGGTTCGTCGCCCTATGCACAGGTACTGCGATGAAGTCCTATACGGGTCTTTTGAATCGGCAACTGGCAACTGGCAGCCAACTTCACACCCAGCTGCCAATCCAATTTTTTTGTTAGCAAGCACTATGTACAGGCACTGCGACGAACGTTCCTCGCGGGTGTTTTGAATCGGCAACTGGCAACTGGCAGCCAACTTCACGCCTCAGCTGCCAATTCGATTTTTTTAGATTTCGGCGCAGATACGTCACCCTATGCACATGTACTACGATGAACGTCCTGCTCGGGTGTTTTGAATCGGCAACTGGCAATTGGCAGCCAACTTCACGCCTCAGCTGCAAATTCGATTTTTTTAGATTTCAGCGCAGATACGTCGCCCTATGCACAGGTACTGTGATGAACGTCCTACACGGGTTTTTTGAATCGGCAACTGGCAATTGGCAGCAAATTTCACACCCAGCTGCCGATTCAATTTTTTTTGTTAGCAAGCACTATGTACAGGCACTGCGACAAACGTTCTTCGCGGGTGTTTTGAATCGGCAACTGGCAACTGGCAGCCAACTTTACACTCCAGCTGCCAATTCGAATTTTTTAGATTTCAGCGCAGATACGTTGCCCTATGCACAGGTACTGCGACGAACGTTCCGTGCGGGTGTTTTGAATCGGCAACTGGCAATGGGCAGCCAACTTCACGCCTCAGCTGCCAATTCGACTCTTTTAGATTTCAGCGCAGATACGTCGCCCTATGCACAGGTACTGATATGAACGTCCTACACGAGTGTTTTGAATCGGCAACTGGCAACTGGCAGCCAACTTCACACCCAGCTGCCGATTCAATTTTTTTTGTTTGCAAGCACTATGTACAGGCACTGCGACGAACGTTCCGCGCGGGTGTTTTGAATCGGCAACTGGCAATTGGCAGCCAACTTCACACTCAGCTGCCGATTCAATTTTTTTTGTTAGCAAGCACTATGACTGATTTTCCTCAAACTTGCTTAGATTATTGGTATTGATGCCTAGTTGTGCGCAAAGGGCAGATTATTCAAAATTTTTCATTTGACTTTGAATTATTCCCACATTTGATAGATATCATGGCCCTTATTCAAAACGGTCGTATTTTAAGTCCACTTTAGCTTGCTTATACGACATTTTAGAATTAAGGCATCTTTGTGTGTTAGCAAATTTTGCTCTGACTGTGCAACAGGCACATATTGCCCCGCCTGAGCGAAGCTCTTGTTTTATTCTTGTCATATGCCAGTAACGTTATTGTATTTTGTTGTGTTTTAAACTTTGTCTGGCTGACATTATTTATTTACACTCATTTTATTCTTGCCATATGCCAAAATTTTATTAGATTTTGTATTTTTGAACTTTGCCTGGCTGCCATTTTTTATTCCCTCTCATTTTATTCTTGCCATATGCCAATAGCATTGTTATATTTTGTAGTGTTGAACTTTGTCTTGTTGCCATAATATAGGTCCACTCATTTCATTCTTGCCATAATGTGCCATTAACATTATTATATGTTGTAGCCTTTTGAAATTGGCTGCCATAGGATTTGTGTTCATTCATTTGACATTTGCTCATGACGTTTTAAATTATGTTGTACATATGTCCATTCCTTTGATTTTTTCTCATAACATGATTATGTTGCAGTGTTCTGAACTTCATAAGTATCTGGCTCTTGCTCTTTGCCAAAGATATTATGACAATCTTGCTGCAATGCATGTCTCTGTTCAACAGATAATGGCTTCATCATCTAGACGGCTTCTCTCAGCATTAAAAGGAGTATGCTCTTTGTAGGGTGCTTATGTCTCAAAACTTGGCTGTCAATATGATAGGCTACATTTGTACATGTTTGTATTGTGGACCAGGATAGATCTGTCAAAATTCCATTTAATTCCAAATTACACTGTGATTGATTGTTTTATGACCCATTATTTTAATTGCTTGTAGATCTCTGTCCCATATTCCATCTGGGGCAATGTCATCTTCCAGTGACATTCTTGTTCATAATTTTGTTTCTAAATTTTATTTCCTTTGTTATACTTTTTTTTATTTATATACATGTATTTATTTTTCATCTTTGTTGTACCGTTAAATTGTTTTGATACTTTATTATTGTTTTCCTAATAGCTCATGTCCCTCATGTTGATATTTTTATTCAATGTATCTGTTGTACATTTTAACATTTGAGTGAGACAATTTAAAAAAAACAAAATACATGTATACTCAACAAAAATATTAAAGGGTCATGCTAAAATTCGCTAACTGTAAATCAGCAATAGCAAAAGATAGTATTGAATTAACACTTTGGTGTTGTTTAACATGCTATTCATAGCATTGAAACAGGTTTTGGCATTGATCTCGCAGGTAATTCCGCAGAAAAGTCAAATTCCTGGAATTTCACAGAAAAGATTTTTTGTTAATGAAGGAAAGCTTCTATTTTTGCATGCACGACTGAATTTTTTACAACAACAACAACGTCCTGTGTTCATATCAATCCCTGCAATGCTGCATTTGACCACAGCCACATGGCTTATCGGTACTTCCAGAAATGCATGTTTTTTGTGCCATCGAAAATTTTCAAATTCAAAATTTTCATCAAAATCATATAAGTCTTATAGACCATTCTGAACAATTTGTGTCAAAATTTCCGACAACAAACACAATTGACATTTATGCAGAGAATCAAAAATGGTGTTCTTGACCCTTTAATTTGTTTGTTGGGTATATTTTCGTTACCTGGTCCAGAACAGGAAATTATCGAGTAAAAATCATATTAATATATGTCTTAATATATATCTGTTAAAAGTATTCCTGATCTCCCGCCGCATGAGCTGGAAATATATTGCCTGGTTTTGAAACCAGTCAAGGTCCTAGTCACAACGAACATGCAAATTTGGTTAAGTGCAATATTTCAGGATCTAGCGTCCATGATACAGTGGTATAGACCACAAAAAGTTTGTCCGTCCAATTACCCATTATGGTCTGTGCCTAGACTATGATGTGCGTACATAATTGTTTATCTAACTTTGTTGTACTTTTTGCCTTGTGTTTTACCAGCTCAGGTAGAGATCCATTATGTTTGTTGATTAAAATGATATTAATTTAAAAACCTGTTTTGATTTATGTGTCAGTGCTGCCCTTGTACAATGAGGAACATGTGCTCATTCGGCTACTTACGTAAGACTTGCAGTTTAGCTTGTTTCTCTGTATTGAGAGATTATTCGAAAGTGATGAAAACCTTTCGATCCAAGTATTCCAGACTCTGACCATTAGACCATGAGAATGCCTATATACTGGGTAAAGTATCAGAAAAAATCCTGTGTGAGTAATTGCCTATCCCTAAATATTTATATGAAAACCTTTATCGGAGCGCCTGCACATTAGGCGTTGTATCATTCAAGCATTCATCAAGAAACGATGTTTCTTAACGTTCACAATAGCGTCTGCACATTGGACCTAGTATTAGTACTGTATTCCAGTAAATATGAAGCTATTTTCCAATTGTCCAACGGAGCACCAGAATACCGAGCTCCTATAAAATAAGAAAGTATTGACGCAGTATTTCAACAGTACAACGTATCGGCAGCCATTTGACTGATGCCGAATCAAAATATCTTACAGAGACGATGTTTCGTATCGTTCTGCAGAAGATCTGCACATATCGCTTAGGATCAGCGCTGAAATGTAGCAGAGATCGAATCTGAAGCTAGCTGCCAGTCGCCAATTCAAAACACCCGTCCGGAATGCACAACACAGTGCCTGTGCGTGGTATCCGATCAGAATTCTAAACAAATCGAATCGGAGTGGGGTATGAAGTAAGCTGCAAGTTGCCAGGTGCCGATTCAAAATACCTTTCTGAAACACTCCTCTCAGTGCCTGTATATAGTACGTTAGTCATAGTACCTGTATAGTGCGTTCCACACAGTTAAAATCTGAAGGTAGTTGAGTGCCGCGTTCAGAGAGCGCAACACCCCATAGCTTATCGTCGCCGCTTATCGTCATCGCATTACCTGAACATAGGGCGGCGTATACGCGCTGATATCTAAAAAAATCGAATTGGCAGCTGATGTGTGAAATTGGCTGCCAATTGCCAGTTGCCAATTCAAAACACCTGTGCGGAACGTTCATCGCAGTACCTGTGCATAGGGCGACGTATCAGCGCTAAAATCCAAAAAAATCGAATTGGCAGCTGGAGTGTGAAGTTGGCTGCCAGTTGCCAGTTGCCGATTCAAAACACCCGCGCGGAACGTTCGTCGCAGTACCTGTACATAGTGCTTGCTAACAAAAAAAATTGAATCGGCAGCTTGGTGTGAAGTTGGCTGCCAGTTGCCAGTTGCCGATTCAAAACACCCGTGTAGGACGTTCATCGCAGTACCTGTGCATAGGGCGACGTATCTGCGCTAAAATCTAAAAAAATCGAATTGGCAGCTGAGGCGTGAAGTTGGCTGCCAATTGCCAGTTGCCAATTCAAAACACCCGAGCAGGATGTTCATCGTAGTACATGTGCATAGGGCGACGTATCTGCGCCGAAATCTAAAAAAATCGAATTGGCAGCTGAGGTGTGAAGTGGGCTGCCAATTGCCAGTTGCCGATTCAAAACTCCCGTGTAGGACGTTCATCGCAGTACCTGTGCATAGGGCGACATATCTGCGCCGAAATCTTAAAAAAATCGAATTGGCAGCTAAGGTGTGAAGTTAGCTGCCAATTGCCAGTTGCCGATTCAAAACGTCCGTGTAGGACGTTCATTGCAGTACCTGTGCATAGGGCCATCTATCTGCGCTGAAATCTAAAAAAATCGAATTGGCAGCTGAGGTGTGAAGTTGGCTGCCAATTGCCAGTTGCCGATTCAAAACAGCCTAGCAGGACGTTCATCGTAGTACATATGCATAGGGCGACGTATCTGCGCCGAAATCTAAAAAAATCGACTTGGCAGCTGAGGTGTAAAGTTGGCTGCCAATTGCCAGTTGCCGATTCAAAAACCCCGTGCATCGCAATACCTATGCATAGGGCGACGTATCCGGGCTGAAATCTAAAAAAATCAAAATGGCAGCTGGAGTGTGAAGTTGGCTGCCAGTTGCCAGTTGCCGATTATAAACACCCGCGCGGAACGTTCGTCGCAGTGCCTGTACATAATGCTTGCTATCAAAAAAAATTGAATCGGCAGCTGGGTGTGAAGTTGGCTGCCAGTTGCCAGTTGCCGATTCAAAACACCCATATAGGACGTGCAACGCAGTAGCTGTGCATAGGGCGACGTACCTGCGCTGAAATCTAAACAAATCGAATTGGCATCTGAGGCGTGAAGTTGGCTGCCAGATGCCAGTTGCCGATTCAAAACACCTGCGTGGAACGTTCGTCGCAGTACCTGTGCATAGTACTTGCCATAAAAAAAATTGAATCGGCAGCTGGGTGTGAAGTTGGCTGCCAGTTGCCAGTTGCCGATTCAAAACACCCGTGTAGGACGTTCAACGCAGTACTTGTGCATAGGGCGACGTACCTGCGCTGAAATCTAAAAAAAAGCGAATTGGCAGCTGTGGCGTGAAGTTGGCTGCCATTTGCCAGTTGCCGATTCAAAACACCCGCGCGGAACGTTCGTCGCAGTACCTGTACATAGTGCTTGCTAACAAAAAAATTGAATCGGCAGCTGGATGTGAAGTTGGCTGCCAGTTGCCAGGTGCCGATTCAAAACACCCGCGCGGAACGTTCGTCGCAGTGCCTGTACATAGTGCTTGCTATCAAAAAAAATTGAATGGGCAGCTGGGTGTGAAGTTGTCTGCCAGTTGCCAGTTGCCGATTCAAAATACCCGTGTAGGACTTTCATCGCAGGACCTGTGCATAGGGCGACGTATCTGCGCTGAAATCTAAAAAAATCGAATTGGCAGCTGAAGCGTGAAGTTGGCGGCCAATTGCCAGTTGCCGATTCAAAACACCCGAGCAGGACGTTTTTCGTAGTACATGTGCATAGGGCGACGTATCTGCGCCGAAATCTAAAAAAATCGAATTGGCAGCTGAGGCGTGATGTTGGCTGCCAGTTGACAGTTGCCTATTCAAAACACCCGCGTGAAACGTTCGTCGCAGTGCCTGTACATAGTGCTTGCTAACAAAAAAATTGAATCGGCAGCTGGGTGTGAAGTTGGCTGGCAGTTGCCAGTTGCCGATTCAAAACACCCGTGTAGGACGTTCATCGCAGTACCTGTGCATAAGGCGACGTATCGGCGCTGAAATCTAAAAAAATCGAATTGGCAGCTGAGGCGTGAAGTTGGCTGCCAGTTGCCAGTTGCCGATTCAAAACACCCGCGCGGACCGTTCGTCGCAGTGCCTGTACATAGTGCTTGCTAACAAAAAAAATTGAATCGGCAGCTGGGTGTGAAGTTGGCTGCCAGTTGCCAGTTGCCGATTCAAAACACCCGTGTAGGACGTTCAACGCAGTACTTGTGCATAGGGCGACGTACCTGCGCTGAAATCTAAAAAAAAATCGAATTGGCAGCTGTGGCGTGAAGTTGGCTGCCATTTGCCAGTTGCCGATTCAAAACACCCGCGCGGAACGTTCGTCGCAGTACCTGTACATAGTGCTTGCTAACAAAAAAAATTGAATCGGCAGCTGGGTGTGAAGTTGGCTGCCAGTTGCCAGTTGCCGATTCAAAACACCCATGTAGGACGTTCATCGCAGTACCTGTGCATAGAACGACGTATCTACGCTGAAATCTAAAAAAATCGAAATGGCAGCTGAGGCGTGAAGTTGGCTGCCAGTTGCCAGTTGCCGTTTTAAAACTCCCGCACGGAACGTTTGTCGCAGTGCCTGTACATAGTGCTTGCTAATAAAAAAAATTGAATCGGCAGCTGGGTGTGAAGTTGGCTGCCAGTTGCCAGTTGCCGATTCAAAACACCCGCGCGGAACGTTCGTCGCAGTGCCTAGACATAGTGCTTGCTAACAAAAAAAATTGAATCGGCAGCTGGGTGTGAAGTTGGCTGCCAGTTGCCAGTTGCCGATTCAAAACACCCGTATAGGACGTTCATCGCAGTACCTGTGCATAGGGCGACGTATCTGCGCTGAAATCTAACAAAATCGAATTGGCAGTTGAGGCGTGAAAATGGCAGCCAATTGCCAATTGCCGATTCAAAACACCCGAGCAGGACGTTTATCGTATTACATGTGCATAGGGCGACGTATCTGCGCCTAAATCTAAAAAATTCGATAGGCAGCTCAGGCGTGAAGTTGGCTGCCAGTTGCCAGTTGCCGATTCAAAACACCCGCGCGGAACGTTCGTCGCAGTGCCTGTACATAGTGCTTGCTAAAAAAAAAAATCGAATCGGCAGCTGGGTTTGAAGTTGGCTGCCAGTTGCCAGTTGCCGATTCAAAACACCCGTGTAGGACGTTCATCGCAGTATCTGTGCATAGGGCGACGTATTTGCGCTGAAATCTAAAAAAATTGAATCGGCAGCTGAGGCGTGAAGTTGGCTGCCAATTGCCAGTTGCCGATTTAAAGCACCCGAGCAGGTTGTTTATCGTAGTACATGTGCATAGGGCGACGTATCTGCGCCGAAATCTAAAAAAATCGAATTGGCAGCTGAGGCATGAAGTGGGCTGCCAGTTGCCAGTTGCCGATTCAAAACACCGGCGCGGAACGTTCGTCACAGTGCCTGTACATAGTGCTTGCTAACAAAAAATTTGAATCGGCAGCTGGAGTGTGAAGTTGGCTGCCAGTCGCCAGTTGCCGATTCAAAACACCCGTGTAGGACGTTCATCGCAGTTTCTGAGCATAGGGCGACGTATCTACGCTGAAATCAAACAAAATCGAATTGGCAGCTGAGGCGTGAAGTTTGCTGCCAGTTGCCAATTCAAAACACCAGCGCGGAACGTTTGTCGCAGTGCCTGTACATAGTGCTTGCTAACAAAAAAATGAATCGGCAGCTGGGTGTGAAGTTGGCTGCCAGTTGCCAGTTGCCGATTCAAAACACCGGCGCGGAACGTTCGTCGCAGTGCCTGTACATAGTGCTTGCTAACAAAAAAAATTGAATGGGCAGCTGGGTGTGAAGTTGGCTGCCAGTTGCAATTTGCCGATTCAAAACACCCCTGTAGGAGGTTCATCGCAGAACCTGTGCATAGGGCGACGAATCAGCGCTAAAATCTAAAAAAATCAAATTGGCAGCTGAGGCGTGAAGTGGGCTGCCAGTTGCCAGTTGCCGATTCAAAACACCCGCGCGGAACGTTCGTCGCAGTGCCTGTACATATTGCTTGCTAACAAAAAAAATTGAATCGGCAGCTGGGTGTGAAGTTGGTTGCCAGTTGCCAGTTGCCGATTCAAAACACCCGTGTAGGACGTTCATATCAGTACCTGTGCATAGGGCGACGTATCTGCGCTGAAATCTAAAAAAATCGAATTGGCAGCTGAGGCGTGAAGTTGGCTGCCAGTTGCCAGTTGCCGATTCAAAACACCCGCGCGGACCGTTCGTCGCAGTGCCTGTACATAGTGCTTGCTAACAAAAAAATTGAATCGGCAGCTGGATGTGAAGTTGGCTGCCAGTTGCCAGTTGCCGATTCAAAACACCCGTGTAGGACGTTCATCGCAGTACCTGTGCATAGGGCGACGTATCTGCGCTGAAATCTAAAAAAATCGAATTGGCAGCTGAGGCGTGAAGTTGGCTGCCAGTTGCCAGTTGCAGATTCAAAACACGCGCGCGGACCGTTCGTCGCAGTGCCTGTACATAGTGCTTGCTAACAAAAAAAATTGAATCGGCAGCTGGGTGTGAAGTTGGCTGCCAGTTGCCAGTTGCCGATTCAAAACACCCCTGTAGGAGGTTCATCGCAGAACCTGTGCATAGGGCGACGAATCAGCGCTAAAATCTAAAAAAATCTAATTGGCAGCTGAGGCGTGAAGTGGGCTGCCAGTTGCCAGTTGCCGATTCAAAACACCCGCGCGGAACGTTCGTCGCAGTGCCTGTACATATTGCTTGCTAACAAAAAAAATTGAATCGGCAGCTGGGTGTGAAGTTGGCTGCCAGTTGCCAGTTGCCGATTCCAAACACCCGTGTAGGACGTTCATCGCAGTATCTGTGCATAGGGCGACGTATTTGCGCTGAGATCTTAAAAAATTGAATCGGCAGCTGAGGCGTGAAGTTGGCTGCCAATTGGCAGTTGCCGATTTAAAACACCCGAGCAGGACTTTCATCGTAGTACATGTGCATAGTGCGACGTATCTGCGCCGAAATCTAAAAAAATCGAATTGGCAGCTGAGGCGTGAAGTGGTCTGCCAATTGCCAGTTACCGATTCAAAACACCCGAGCAGGACGTTCATCGTAGTACATGTGCATATGGCGACGTATCTGCGCTGAAATCTAAAAAAATCGAATTGGCAGCTGAGGCGTGAAGTTGGCTGCCAGTTGCCAGTTGCCGATTCAAAACACCCGCGCGGAACGTCCGTCGCAGTGCCTGTACATAGTGCTTGCTAACAAAAAAAATCGAATCGGCAGCTAGGTGTGAAGTTGGCTGCCAGTTGCCAGTTTCCGATTCAAAACACCCGCGCGGAACGTTCGTCGCAGAGCCTGTACATAGTGCTTGCTAAAAAAAAAAATGAATCGGCAGCTGGGTGTGAATTGGCTGCCAGTTGCCAGTTGCCGATTCAAAACACCCGTGTAGGACGTTCATAGCAGTACCTGTGCATAGGGCGACGTGTCTGCGCTGAAATCTAACAAAATCGAATTGGCAGTTGAGGCGTGAAGTTGGCTGCCAATTGCCAATTGCCGATTCAAAACACCCGTGTAAGTCGTTCATCGCAGTACCTGTGCATAGGGCGACGTATCTGCGCTGAAATCTAAAAATATCGAATTGGCAGCTGAGGCGTGAATTTGGCTGCCAATTGCCGGTTGCCGATTCAAAAAACCCGAGCAGGACGTTCATCGTAGTACAATGTGCATAAAGCGACGTATCTGCGCCGAAATCTAAAAAAATCGAATTGGCAGCTGAGGCGTGACGTTGGCTGCCAGTTGCCAGTTGTAAATTCAAAACACCCGCGCGGAACGTTCGTCGCAGTGCCTGTACATAGTGCTTGCTAACAAAAAAAAATGAATCGGCAGCTGGGTGTGAAATTGGCTGCCAGTTGCCTGTTGCCGATTCAAAACACCCGTGTAGGACGTTCATCGCAGTACCTTTGCATAGGGCGACGTATCTGCGCTGAAATCTAACAAAATCGAATTGGCAGCTAAGTCGTGAAGTTGGTTGCCAGTTGCCAGTTGCCGATTCAAAACACCCGAGCAGGATGTTCATCGTAGTACATGTGCATAGGGCGACGTATCTGCGCTGAAATCTAAAAAAATCGAATTGGCAGCTGAGGCGTGAAGTTGGCTGCCATTTGCCAGTTACCGATTCAAAACACCCGCGCGGAACGTTCGTCGCAGTGCCTGTACATAGTGCTTGCTAACAAAAAAAATTGAATCGGCTGCTTTGTGTGAAGTTTGCTGCCAGTTGCCAGTTGCCGATTGTATTGGCAACTGACAACTGGCAACTGGCAGCTAACTTCACGCACCTCTTGCTTTCGGTGTCTTTGTAATAATAGAGTAATTAGGGTTTCCAGATGTAGATACAATTCTGTATTCTAGTCTTATCAACGTTAACTCGCAACGCCAGTCCGACCAGGCAGCAAGTAAGTGATGGATACAGAAGGCTCCGTCTATCTGGGGTATTCGGTCAGGTGCTGGAGTACGCACAGTATCTGCCCGGGTAGTCCAGATGGATAGTGTGATCTGGCTTGTCACTTACGAGAAGAAGATAAAGAAGAGCGAATGATTAATTTATAATTACCAAGATATGCTTAAGTTATCCTTCTTGATATGGCTTGATATTATGGTAAGCGGGACTGGTGTCGACTGCTCACATCTGGGTGTTCAACCGACCGTCTCTAGGCTGGATCCCAGGCCACCACCACAAAGTCGTCTGAACTCTTTGAATGTGTTCCAACCCTTTTGTACCGTTTATATATTGAGAAAGGTTTAAAGTCCTTTAAGCTACTAGCTAGCTACTAGGGCACAGCATCCATTTACTGTAGGCATGTACCGTACTATCGAGCTATATAATAAATGAAGCTCCAATCAAGGCCACTCGTACATGACTTGTTGCAGAGTTGTTGTTCTTGGTGGGTCACAACTTGATGGAATGCTCTCCGACTCCACTCATTCATTATAAGCTAGCTTCTAAAGGTGAACAATAGTGGTTGATTGGACAGACAAATATTAAGTATTATTCACTATTCTCAAGTTGTAACCCCGCTGAATTTTACAGGCATGCAGCGTGTTGTATGGGCTACATTCTATCTGAGTTTCACTTGGATCCGACTAGTACTAAGTCCAGGGCTAGCTGCACACGTTTGGACCCCGCTGACTTTACTCTATACAAAAGCATTAGCTAACCTGCCACTGGTTGCAGCGGACTAACCAGGCTTGGTATGGAGCTTAAATCTACCAAGCATGCAACCTACTGTAAGGGGGACAATGTATTAAAATTTGAACTTGATAGGACAAGTACAAAGTCCAGGGCTAGCTGTGCATGTTTGGACCCCGCTGATTTCTATTGGCCCTTTAGTATACTAGTAGTCAAAACACACGAGGGGGCAAACGACTGCCCTGTCAAAAAAGGAAGCAAAAGTCCGGATACCCGACCAGGTACCGGCATCATATATAGGGCTTATATATATTATAATGGACAGCTGTTATATGTATATGTATGTGTATGTAAAGGGGTTGACATGAGTTGAAATTAAATTCTTCACAAGTTAAATGTGGCCCTTAAAAGGGTCGTTGTTTTTAAGCTGAAAGCTTAAGGTCTGGGGTCGGTGAATCTCAACTCCCACTGCATGGCTTTCTTGAACACCACTAAACCATTGGGAGCAAGATGCACACCGTCAGCCAGGTACGAGCCCCGGTTTTTCAGTCTTTTGAAACCTGGCGACATCTGGCCCGAACCATGTCTTGAGTTGATTGTTGACTTCCAGCTGTATCTCGTCAAAGGTAGACTTAGTTAGCCCACCTCTGAACCTGAAATGGGTGACCAACTCGCAGATGATTACTCTCCTTGCCGAGGCACCGTAAACAGCCAGGCAAGGTCCCTCAGCCGTCTAAAGATCTCCGCGTGGCACGAGTCCTGACGTATGTCATTGCCGCCAAGCAACAAAATCACAACACCAGGCCCAAGTTTCACAAAAAAAAACTTAAGTACGGACTCAGTAACAGACTCAAGTGTTTTTGGTCTCTAAATAGCTTGTCAATGTAGTTGGACTGGCCGTTATTAGATGATCATAATCTCGAAAATATATAAAATGTTTCAACATAAAATATAATTGGGTTGATTATTGAATTAAAGCCACAAACTCAATTTTTACTTTAGACTAAACTCAACTGTTCATTAACAGACTCAAATCAATACAATTAAATTAAACCTTATCCAAATATGTAATTCAGTTATATTTTATATACATTTGTAACACAGCTTTAAAATCGCTATAAGGGTTTCTAATGATACTACATTTGTTGTTAGATTGATTAAATAAGTAAAAATAATGATCAAAACATATGATTAAGTTTGAGTCCAAAGTTGAGTTTTTTTTAGTGAAACTGGGGCCAGGCTTGTGCGCCAGGGCCTCTGTCAGCATCTGTTCAGGGAGGCTATCCAGTCGTTGGCCTCCCCTTCTCATCCACGTACACTCGTACCGACTGGTCTCGATGCCTGCTTCCTGCTGCAATCTGCGGACGTAGCTTTCCCCGAAGATTTAAAGTTTGTTGTTCATCGTGCAAACTGCTAGCCAAGAATGACTAAGGACGAATAACGAAACCAGCAAGCAAGCATGCGGAAAGATGCGAAGAGTGTATAAAGTTTCGCTCTTCCGTACTAATGTAGAGTAGTAGGCTATATACTAGGCTATATACTTTGTAGAAGTCAGCGGGCTCCAACCTGTTACGCGGTGACCCATCCAATCGAAACGTTAACAGAATGTGGCCCTTCGAACCCCCAACACGCCTGCAAAATTTCAGCTTGATATCAAGCCTGGTTAGCTAACGGCAGAATTGCTCATGCGCGTATGTATATACATTACAATAGAAATCAGCGGGGTGAAAACATGCGCCGCTTGCCTAGACTGTAATACAGGTCCGATCAAGTTGAAATTTGCAGAGAATGTTTCCCTCGGAACGCGCTGCGAGCCTGGTAATAATCAGCTCAATACCACTTCCGGTTCGTTCAGGGCGGCCAGCACGGCATTCGGTCACTTTGTAGTCTATGTATAGGGCCTTTGTAGTTTAGCCTGACCGAGTATATAACCCAGGAGGTTAAAACAGTCACCACCGGCAGGTAGAGCCCAGCTAGCCCGTTCCAACGCTGTCTTTGACATTGTCGTACCTATATTTTAAGCCCAGGGCGACACTCTGAACACACCTGCCCAACTCGTTCTATAGAATGCACGATTATTGACTGTTGACAAGAAAAATAACTCTGTCCTCAGACTAAATGCATCTGAGCTCGGATTTGTTAATGGCTGGCATTTCCGTAAGCGGGCTGATAAGCCGAGTAAAATGAGCCTAATACGCGAAAATCGCCCGGCAAATAAAAAACTTTGCTTTTGTAAGCGCCCCTATCAATGAGCCCTACATAGGAGGTCTGTACCCGGTCGTTGCTCGGGCTTGGGTGCTCGGAATTTTTAATGTTGGGCATCTCCGTGATCGGGCTGAGAAAACGAGTAAAATGAGCCTACTCACGCAAAAATCGCCCGGTGAATCAAAAAGTTTGCTCTTGTACATTGGTAGAAAAGGCAGCCAGAGCACTACTCACTCGACCAGGCTGTAGCGTTAATTCTCCCGGCTCGATCAACATGTAACCTACACCACGAGAAGCGCAGGGTTCTGGGTTTTAAAATGAGCCCGGGCTTTGATGGGAGCTAGCAGCGAGTGAAAAGTTATATGTCCATGAACATAAGTGAAATTGCCAAAATCGGGACTCAGTCAGTTGATACAATGTATGTACATTATAAAATGTTATAAATTTTCAAAGTATAAGTTTGCCTAAAATCTATATCCCCCCCCCCCCTATTTGGGCTATATTCCGATCAAGAACATGTGTTTTAATCCTAAAAAATCGATAATCGATATCCTCTAACGTCTTGATTGCTCTAGGTCTGGTCACCATGGATACTTTCTAGGGATCGGTTGACTTTTATACTTAAGCAACTTTTCAGCCAAAATGAACAAAAAGGGTTTTAAACTCAAAATTACCAGAGACAGTCAGTCATCGTGAGTCAACCACCTTGTTGGTAATGAGCTATTCCACCCCTACACTTGGACTCGGGGCGCCGGTCTCCAGAGCCAAAAATACGAAATCTTGCCTTTGAAAACTTTTTCTGAAATAGAGAAATGATTGTAATTACAAATTAAAATATAGCCTTTAAAGTCACTTTTTTCGCAGCCAGTGGTCCGATCTTGAAACCCGAACCAGCGCCGTGATCGACACTCTTAGATCTACACGACAATACCAATGTCAGCTCGATAGGACCAGTATATGCGAAATGTTGACTTTGAACGTTGTTTCACCAAGCGAAAATTCTTACATTTCGGAATTGAAAAATAGCCATCAAAGTCATTATTTTGCAGCCAGTGGTCCGATCTTGGAACCCGACACAGCGCCGTGATTGAGGTACTTAGCCCTACACGACAGTATCAGTGCAAGCTCCATAGGACCAGTATTAGCAAAATGTTGACTTTGAACGTTGTTTCACCAAGCGAAAATTCTTACATTTCGGAATTAAAAAAATAGCCATCTAAGTCATCATTTTGCAGCCAGCGGTCCGATCTTTCAACCCAACCCAGCGACGTGATTGACACTCTTAGACCTACACGAGGATACCATCGCCAGCTTGATAGGACCGGTATAAGCAAAATGTTGACTTTGTAAGCTGTTTTATCCAGCGAAAATTGTTACATTTCGGAATTAAAAAATAGCCATCAAAGTTACTATTTTGCAGCCAGTGGTCCTATCTTGGAACTCGACCCAGCGCCGTGATCGGCATTCTTAGACCTACACGGGATACCATCGCAGGCTCGATAGGACCGGTATTAGCGAAATGATGAGTTTGAACGCTGTTTCATACAGCGAAAATTCTTACATTTCGGAATTGAAAAATAGCCATCAAAGTTATTATTTTGCAACCAGCGGTCCGATTTTCGGAACAGGACCAGCGCTGTAATCGGGAGTCTTAGACATACACGACGGTACCAGTGCCAAGTCGATAGGACAACAATTTACAAAATGTTGACTTTGTACTCATGTCTATTTCCATGATATACATTGATATATACTGTAAAGCACATAGTTCGAACCCTGAGACGCGCCGACCGTAGCAGACCAGCCGAGCACTGTTTAGGTCGAGATTCTTTTTGAAAAACTTGGTCTCACCCCTTTCAAGGCACTGTGAAAATTTCACGCGATTCGCACGTTAAATAAACTCACAGCCGACAAAACATGAATCCTACTCTATGAGTATTAGTTCTATATTAATGCAGTGTGTGAGTAGAGTTTAAAGACCGACTCGGTACGGTGCTTGCCTGTATTGAGGAAAGACCTTGCTATACAGACCTCATCTCAAGTTGTAACACTGTTCATTAGACTCGGGGAACATTCAATCAAAAGTACAGCATGAGTACTAAGGTCTAGGCTTACATAAGGAACTCTAATTTTTATTGGCACTAGACTATTTATACGCGCTAGACTATCATTTCTTATGTTATTCTTGTAGTTTTTTTTTCTATTATTTCATTTTCTTTTATTCATCAAGTTCATTTCTTGAGTCTTGTTCATAAAACTTAGCTAAAAATCGGCCATTTTGAATGACAGGTGTCACTTTGTATATTAATTGTTTGTATATTAGCCATGGTGGAATTTACGACATGGCCCCCGAGTTTGACGCGGTGACCCCTAATCACGCAGCATCCTGGCTAAGTCAAAAGAAAGGTCCCCTCTGTTTCCGCTAATTGGCATTTGTTGCCATAATCAACATCCGACGAGATTAATAACTGATTGGCAACGTCCGGCCACCTGGCCGAGCTCGAGCCCAGAATCCCTATATAAGCTAAGGAAAATCCCAAGCTAATCATTCGCTCGCTTTCGCTTAATTAATCGCTGTCGCAGTAATTAATTCGCTTTAGCTTACGCTCTTACTTGCTTGATTGTAATTAGTCGGACATAGTGAGTTTTTTTGTGTTAAATTTATCGAACTTTGTGATTTTTTCGTGAAAAATAGGACTTGGTGAATTCTGTGCTTTTGGATCGGACTTTGTGTTTGTGTTTAATAGGTTTAATAATTGTTATAAAGTTTTATAAAGTAGTTTATTTTATTAAGTAATCGGAGGATTTTCTAAATTTTAATTTAACTTAATATTTGGAAAGGATCAGGATCGAGGAGCAACATGCCTGACAAAAAGTAAGTGTCATTTTCTTGGATTAACTTGATTTTTGTACTGTACTGTATATTATTTACTGTCTTTTTCGGCGTAGCTGTCTAAGCTGGATTTTGACCTACATTTCTGTATAATGACGTATGTCTGGGAATTTCGGAAATCCGCCGTTCTATTGGATGATTTTATAAGCACTGAAAATGACGTACGGGGGAAACAGAGAAAATCCCCTCTTCGATTGGATGGCCCTGACACGCGCGAAAAAATAAAGGCCACACTATTGTAATGCAGTGTTTTACGAAATTTTGCTTCGTTCGTAGATTATTTTTTTGGGGTTGACTTCTATTGCTTTCTAAAGTGTTTTTTATATTGTAACAATAAAAAGTTACGTGTCAAACACAATATTTTATGGGTAAAATGAATTACGTCTCCAGATGTGAACCGGTTTCTAGTAAAAAGTCTGACATATTACCCAATAATTATTAAGTTAGCCTCACTACGTCCAGTTTCCGGGGTTTACACTTTGAGAGTCACAGCTCCACATATATTTATTAATCTGCAGAGTTATTGGTGCGTAACTTTTAAGAATAAATTCATAATTTTTGTTCGGTCACATTTATATCAAAATCGAAGCGGGTTAACGGTATTCTGTCAATTCATGTCAAATTCATTACGCATTATCGTCTACATGTTGACCTACTTCCGTTTACAGAAAAACAAGCGTCTGACGATCCCGATTATTGGATAAAATCGGCGCGGAGTGTAATGTATACGTAAAACACGGTATTTTTGGAAAATTTCGGACCAGTGCTCGGTCACCTTGTTTTACTTAGAATATACATAAATATGTGAGATTTTTATTTACAATTGATAGATTATTGTATAAATATTATAAATTTAAATAAATCATAATACTTCTTGAATTATTATAATAATTATAGGTGAAAAAGACAAGGCTGTCTAAATTCGATTTTCTAGCCTCTAGGATTTTCTAGCGGAAAACAGCAGGTGCGTTCGTATCTATCGTCTGCATAAACAGATAAGCGTCTAGATGATCATGATTTGGGGTTTTCCGCGAGCGTTTGACAGGTATGACTAAAATTAGAAACAATACGCGAGGTCCCCTTTTTAATTAATCGAAATTTGCTAGGGGTGACCGAGCATTGGTAGTGACCGAGCATAGCTGACTCTAAACAACATTGAACGGGCAACGGAGATCAAAACAATGGTAAGGATTATTAACGGTCGATTTCACCAAGGTCAGATATGCTCACAAGCTGCAGGTTATCAGTGTACGGCAATTGCATTGGCTGTTATATTGTTTACGGTAGGCAATCATGTGCCAAGTCTGCGAAACTGGTCTGCAAATGTTGTTAATGAAGTGATGATGCGTGGTCACAACTTGTATGAGCAAATACTAACGGAGGTCACGGAATCAAAAAATAGGTTTTCACAATGCAATTATCAAAAATCTTCTTGTCTGAAACTACAAGGCCTAGAGCTTTCATATTTGGTATATAACATCATCTAGAGGTCCTCCATCACAGTTGTTCAAATTATGCCCCTGTATCAAAATTGACCCCACCCCATGAATCACAATATTACATTGAATTATATAAGGAAAAGTTCAAACAACATCTTCTCTTGAACCGCTTATGATAATTTGCCCAAACTCAACAGGAATGGTCCGTGGGTGGTTTCCTACCGAAATTGTTCAAATAGGTCTGATTGGTTGGATAAGTAGGTCACTGGGTCAAAAAAATAGGTTTTAACATTAGTGGTCCTCTGTAAATGGCTCTTCTGTGACCTTTGACTTTTTCCTCAATTGGGCACCAAGGGCCCTTTGGGCCCTCTTGTTTTTAAATCGACGCCGTTTGTCTTTTTTAAAGACATTTCTTGTTTATACATATTTCCATCACTGTGACTCTATTTTCTGTTAGATTTTTGATAACTGTACCTTACACTGTTCGGCTGACTGTCATTTTCAAGGCGCTTTAAATTTAAATGTATTATCTTAGTCATTCACGTTGCTATAAGCGGCCGCGCACCGTAGGCCAATCCGTACGCGGGTTTTAGCTCAGAAGTGAGGGCGTGACGTCATCACTGGCGCTTAATTCCACTCAATTCTTGTTTTATAATATTAATGTGACCATTGTGTAACTTATCTCTTAGTTCAAAACTGTAAATCAAAGCACTGAGTGCATAGGGCTTAATTAAAACGCTGTAAGTGAGCTAATTGTGAAAAGTGAAAATTGACTATTTCTGTAACATTTTGTTGACATTTTGATTTTTTGTGTTTCTCTTATTGTGACCTTTTCTCTATCTTGATCAAGCTGTATTTAGGATTAAATTGTAGGCGAGACTCAGTTCTTTTTAACGGTATAAACTTTATATAAATCGATTATGTTTAAAGGACAGGGCAACTCGGGCAAGGAGACCGGTCTGACGCCTGAGTCACCGGGCATTCTACTGTAGTGTCTTTGTATAAATTTTCTGTGTGCGCTCGGCTTATTGTGGCTAAGGTTCTTATCCTATCAGGCTGTATTAGGGGACACTCTGGTTTTTGCAACGCTGTTAACTGTTAACATATTTATTCAAAGTCACCCCAGGCAAAGGGCGGCAGATCCTACCAAAGTGTTAACTCCCGCTTGTTTTTGAATATGTCTTTTCATGTACTGGGTGTATGTTTGTCTCGTTGTTTCTCTATTTTTTTGGGCTTGTTTGTAGGGGAAACTCTGACAGTATACTTTATAAAAATTGGCTAAGTTTTAAGGGGAGGGCAACTCGGCAAATGAGCCCGGTCTAACGCCTGAGTCAAGGGGCCTTCTACTGTGTTGTCTTAGTTGTTAAGATGTATGTCTTTGAAATCGGTTGATATGTAAGGTCACAGCGTCTAGGTCAATGTATTCAGTCTTAAGTCTGGGTCAATGGGCACTTTACTGTATTGTAGAGTTTACTGAGTTCGGCTCAAGTTCTTATCCGATCATGCGGTATGATTAAACAACGAATATCAGTCGTATTTGCGATTATGGGATAAAGTGCGAATGACTTTTTTATATTTATATTTTTCAAAAAACTCCTTATGTATACGATCATTATTTATTTCCGAATGTTAAATTAATTAAAAACAATTCACTATAATCTACTGTTAAAAATGATTATTTTATTGAAGTTTCAGCAATTTTCAAGTCATATTCGCTAGGTAACGTTGAATGCGAATATGAATACTTAGCTTAGTTATGGGATAAAATTAATATATTATAACATAATGTCAAATATGAAATTAGAACAATGATTTTAAATAAGATTGTTAGTTTGTGATTTATCATATTCTTGAGTTCAATGTAATGAAATAAAATAATGTTTTAATATCTTTATTTGACAGTTCCATGTGCTGGACAGATTTGTGTTCATATGCACGTTAGTAAATAACTACGAATCCGATTTAGTTTTTCGTCATAGATTTCAAGTGATTATTCATGAATAAAAAGATAGGTGGGTCCATTTGCTCCAACGAAAAAATAATTACGCGCAAAATTATCAAAGAATACATACAAGTTGGAACGTTTGCAAAAATCATTGTATTAATACGATTTTAAAAAGGTCATGCTAAAACTACATTACATTGACTTGATGTAAAGTTTATAAAAATATGTTTAGAAATAAAAGTTAAGGGGTGTGTCCATGGAATCTTTGTTGGGGGGGGGGGTAAATTATCGATGAAAAATGAGTCATATTCAAGTTATAGTCCCAAGCTTTCCAACAGTTTTTTCATGTATAAAATATATTCAATACATGTTGTAGTAAGAAAATTGAGGGGTGGGTCCACGTAAGCATTAAATAATTTTCTCAAAAAAACATAGGTTCTCCTACAACGATGTCTTTTATATCTAAAGATTTAGTAAGTTGAACGTATATTTTCAAGTTTTCATATCTTCAAAAAGTATTTGCGCTAGATTTTTGTTGCATTTTTTAATTAAACTCATCATAAAATACGCTCAGTTACTAAAAATCATATAAAGATAATATTTGCTTAGTGTTCTTCTACGATCGGATATGACTTGAAAATTTTTTAGATATTTTCATAGTTTAAAATTAAAAAGCTCAAATATGTGTTCAAAATAAATCATTTACATTATTAAAATTGTTTCTTAGATGAAATATTTGACAAATTAACATTATTTTAGGTTTATACTGCTGATTATCGAAGTAAACTAGTCAAGTTTGTGGAAGAACAATGTATATTACCAATTTTTTTTTGACATGCTAAGTCTGATGTGCGATTAGCCTTATGTCGCTGCAAAAAATATAGTAATATAGTAAAATATAGTATTGTTAAATTCAAGCTGCAATTCCTGAGAAATTTTAAGTGATTTTTGATCTTAAAATATGTACGTACAATTTTTAGCAGCACTCAAATGTGGAAGGCAATAACTGATAGCTCTCATATTATTGCGTCAATATTTCGGCTTTTGACTGATACTTTCGTCAGTTCATTTACTTTATGCTTATACTTTTTTAAATTCGTGCATTTGTTATGCACCAAATGAAATATATAGAGGTTCTAAACTTTATACTAGTGTTGTCTTAATATCTTATCAAGCGCTCATTTTACAAACTTTTCGGCCTTGCGTTATATAAAAGAACGCTGTACGAATATGCTCTTTTTTAGTAATAAAAACCCTGGCAGGGTTGTCTACAGTTACGGAACTTCCGTAACTCTAGAACCTGGGTCTAGAGTTACGGTACCGTAACTCTAGCCACTGCCAATAAAAAAATTGAGTGAATATGAGTTTTTCTTTCCTTTGTTCACATAGAATATATTAAAAATATAGAAATTTTTCTTCAGCATTATACAATACATTATTTTAGTTTAGTTTTTGAAATAAACTAAGCGAAGATGAGATTTGCAGATCATTTTTGTTCGATATAAACCTATTTTTACGCTGGTTTATATATGCATATTAAAATCATATTCATACAGACTCTTTTGTTCAAAAATTTTGTTCAAAGTACATCATGAGTACTAAGGTCTAGGCATGGATATATACTACACTTTGGTGTTCACAAAGCTACTAGCGTCAAGTCATGTTTCGCTTAGCTAATATGTTCTATTTTTAGTAACTCGGCGAATATGAGATTTTTTGATTGCTTCACTTAAATTTCTTACACTTTTAATGATTAAATGATTATTAAATAAATGTTCTTAACTTGAACATATATTCTTACTTTTTATACTTAAAATTAATCATAAAATTCATATTCACAAAGCTGTAAGTCATAATTGTTTATAGAAACACGTTGATCGATTATGATCTCAGTAACTCAGCGAATATTTAACAAAATATGATTATTATTTAATCAATGCCCTTGAAAATATATTTTAACTATTTAATAGATGACTGTATTTTGTTTACATTTACTGTTCAATTAAATTAAAATTCATATTCACTGGTACTAGAACGCTGGTCGATTATGATATATTTTTAGTGACTCAGCGAATTTTTGCTGATTTGCTGTTATGTTTTAAGGTAGTAAGACGAATAGTTTGACTCAAACATATATATTGTTTTGGATGAAATTTTTTTTTCTTTACCAAAAAAATCATTTAAATATTTGGGCGACATATACATGTAGAGTAAAAAAAACAACAACTGAAAGTCATATTCGCACTTAATTCTATTTATTCGTGAATAGAGGTCATATTCATTGTTCACAGTCATACCCTGCTAAATATATAGGGGAGTTCTTGGTCTTTTCAACGGTATAGATTTTGTTGAAATCGGTTCATATCTATGGGCACAGCGTCTAGCGCAAGGTCCCCAGTCCTGACGCCTGAGTCAAGGGACAAAATACTGTGTACTCTGTGAATTCTTTCAATGTGTGCTGGCTCATTAGAGCTTCTTATCCGATCATTCTGTATTTAAGCTTGAAACTACTTGAAGTTATATACTTTTTTAAAATTATGTTGATAAAAACCTAATAAGGGCACGGCGACTGGTGCTAGGTACCTAGTCTACCTGGGCATTCTACCGTATACTTAGTTCTACTAATATATATGTGTGTTAGCTCATTCTAAACTACAGTTCCCGCTGATTTTAAGGTATGTCGATACATGTACTGGGATTGTGTTTGATTCATTGTCACTCTATTTTTTCTCATGATGATCATGCTGTATTTGGGCTTAAAATGTTGGGGAGTTAGCTCAACGTAATAATTTAAAGTCAACACCAGCCAAGGGTCGGCAGATCTATAGGTATGTCTTAACTGAGTCTTTTTAGCTTGTCACTCTATTTTTGTACCATGCTGCATTTTAGCTTGTCACTCTATTTTTCTCGTACCATGCTGCATTTTACCTTGTCACTCTATTTTTCTCGTACCAAGATGCATTTTACCTTGTCATTCTACTTTTCTCGTACCAAGCTGCATTTTAGCTTGTCCCTCTTTTTTTCTCGTACCATGCTGCATTTTAGCTTATCAATCTATTTTTTCTCGTCCATGCTGCATTTTAGCTTGTCACTCTATTTTGTCTCGTACCATGCTTCATTTTAGCTTGTCACTCTATTTTGTCTCGTACCATGCTTCATTTTAGCTTGTCACTCTATTTTGTCTCGTACCATGCTGCATTTTAGCTTGTCACTCTATTTTGTCTCGTACCATGCTTCATTTTAGCTTGTCACTCTATTTTTCTCGTACCATGCTGCATTATAGCTTGTCACTCTATTTTTCTCGTACCATGCTGCAATTTAGCTCGTCAATCTATTTTTGTGTCCGGCTTATTCCAGTTAAGTGTTCTTATTCGATCATGCTCTTAAGGGCTTGTAAGGGAGACTATTGTCCCAGTTTCACAAATGAAAGCACTAGAGTGCTGGAGGAACGATGTCCTCTATTTATTTTTTGATTAAAGAATATATTATTATGTATATTATCTATAAAATAATGTATCGTTTAATAGAATTTAACAAAAGAATAGCACTAGACTTCTCAAGTGGTCTGCTCATGGCAAGGTTTATCTTTATCAAACAAAATAAACCACTCAAAGAATTTATTTTCATCAACACATTTTATGGTCATTTACAGCAGCGACCCACCAAACCCAAGATTATTCTGGACTATTTTCTTTAACCAAAAGTAGCTGACAACTTCTCATTTTTGGTTATCAATGGGGTTTTTAACGAGATCGTTAATATTTTCGTTGAAATTTATAGATTTGGTGTGGAATGACAAGCTGAATTTTTTCACAAAAACATCGACTTTCAAACAATTCATTTAAGGTTTTCCCCCAAGTACTAAGCTCTGATGCATCAGCTACATTCCCATTTTTGTATACGAATCTTAAAATTAACGTTTTGCACTTGCAATTTATTCACAATTAAAATTACTCTAAGAATCGTCTATTTCCTAAAAATATTTGTTTTAAATTCCGTACACAATTTATTCCAAATTATAATCAAACCCTAAAACTTAAAAACGCTCAAGAAACTTTGAATGTGACACTTAAAAGACGACAACGTCATATCGCCGCATATTAACATCCGGTAAGTGAATTAGTCATATAAATATAAAATATAAAAAAAATAACAATTGGATAAGTCATGACGGTAAATATTTGTTTATTTCGAGTAAAAATGAATTTAAACAAGTTTTTCGACGTTTAAAAGTTGAAACATACGCATGATTGACTTCCGAAACTCTAACCAACCCTGTCATGGTTGTCTTCAGTAACGGAACTTCCGTAACTATAGAACCTTGGTCTAGAGTTACGGTACCGTAACTCACGCCTGCTTAATATAATACGATCATTTAATATTGTTTATTACTATCGAATGAAGTAATTATGTTACGCATATAACAGGCATTGTCAAAAACATCGTAGGCCATTTTTAACTCAACAAGTTATCATTGCAGTTGCCACGGATTGAGTTGTCTAGGGGTTGAGTCTCCATTGCAAAACTTATATATCCTAAGAGTAACCTCCATTTTCCTGAAGAGTTTAAAAACGACAACAAAAGCCAGCGTTGTATTACATTTAAATAATGAGATGTTAATGAGTTTCACGCTTGAACTTTTCACGCCTCTTTGCCTTGAAAATTTGTTGGAGCGAGAAAAGAGTAACCTTATACTTTCTTGTTACCATTGGAACGATGCTAAGTACAAACCAATGACGTAGAATAATATTCTACGTCTATGGTACAAACTCATTAACAAAGTTATAATAAGTGTTTTGGCCTAATAGCTTGTCAATGTAGTTGGAATGACTGTTATTAGGTTATCATGATAATATAAATATATAAAATGTATTAACATAAAATAGCATGAGTTTTATTTTAAACTTAAAGCTACAAAATTAATTTTCAATTGAGACTTAACTCAACAGTTATTAACATACTCAAATCAATACAGTTGAATTAAACCTTATCAAAGCGTATTAGTCAGTTTTACTATAAATGATATAACTTTTAAATATCTATTGCGGTTTCTAATGACTCTACAGTCGCAGTAACTTTTATCAAATAAGTAAAGTTAACTATCAAAACTTAAGATTGAGTTTGAGCTCAAAGTGAAGGGTTTTTTTCGTGAAACTGGGACCAGGTCTTTATAACGGTATAACGGTATAAACTTAGTTGAAATAGGGTGAGATCTTAGGACGCAGCTCTACTCTACTGTATTTGTTAGTCCAACTAGTTTCTATGTGTGTTCGGATCATTCTAGCTAAGGTTCTTAACCTATCATGCTGTATTCTAGCTTGAATTGTAGGAGAGACTCTGGTCTTTTTAATGGTAGATCTTTAAACTTTGTTGAAATCGGTAAAGGTTGAAGGGCACATAGCGCAAGGTCCCCGGTCTAACACCTGAGTCAGGGGGCATATTTTAGTTCTTCTCTTCTATGTGTGTTCGACTTATTCTATTCGAGACTCTTTTTAACATATTTATTTAAAGTCAACCCAGGCGAGGGGCGGCAGATACCGCAAAACCGTGCATTCCCGCTGATTTTTGGAAGGATTTATCCAAAAAATCCTTTCTATGTCAGCGCTCTGCGAGATTTGAAAAGAACGAACAACACCTGAACAACACAAACAATAAATTAATGTCCCCAAGTAAATAATGCTGTAGAAGAATATGAATACTATCAAACGTAGATGAATTGGAAAAATGATTCAATCAAACGCTCTAAATTTATGATATCTTCTTAACATTAATCAAACATCAATCATACTGTGTAGAGAATAGTTATTTGTATTATTGCGCAATATCATCTGCCGTTGCTTGTATTATATATACAACTTAGCAGATGATTTTCACAGCTGGATTTTAGTATCATTTTACTATAAGAACGTAGAGCAATGTCCATGCATGTGTCAATGAAAGGCTATGTAAGCAGATCGGATTTTTACAGAAATATTGGCAGTATTAAAGGTTAATACTGAATTAATATATGCAGGATAATACTATTGAACGGTAAATGTAATTGGAACAAAATACAGTCATCTATAATGTATGTACCATATTTAAAGCATTCATGTATGCTAACAAAAAGTAATCTTTCTTTTCTGAATTACACATCATGATTTTTTTCTTTGAAAAGTCCATATTCAGCATTGTATTTGACATTTGGAACATAAATGTTCATGAAAATTTCACGTATTTGTTCTCCGCCTTTTGCTCGCTTATGAAAATGCCAGATACGGGAATTTTCTTTTATTTTTACTAGCTAGCTCCATTTTTAGACAATTTAAAGTACATATTTGTTATCACTTTGTTGTAAAATTAACGCTTTATTAACACATTGTATAGGTTATATCACGGTGATCAGCCCACATACTGTGCCTGAATAGGCTAAGTCTCTGTATTTAGATGTTAGTGACCGACTACTGCCCTGCATGATTTAGAATCAGTGGTAGGAAGAGAGAATGGCCGTAGAAATTATTTCATACCTAATTTCCATGAAATTATAACCAGCCCGGGAATCGAACCTACAACCCCTCGATCAATAGAATAATATGCATGTGAAATGAAACGTAGATGACAATAATAGATAAAGCTATAATAATGAATATCGAAATTTGAAATTTTCAAAATTCCCTCCAACAGTACCATCAGTACTTTGATTGGGTATGTTACATGTACTGGGTTTGTGTTTGATTCATTGTCACTCTATTTTTTCTCGTACCATGCTGTATTATAGCTTGAATTGTAGGGGAGACGATGCTCGTTTCAACGGTGTTTTTATTGAAATCGATTGTTATGTAAGGGCTCATCGACTAGCGCAAGGTCCCTGGTCCTGACGCCTGAGTCAAGGGGTAATATACTGTATTGTCTGAGTACTCTCTAAGTTCTTTCAATGTGTGTTCGGCGCATTCTAGCTTCTTATCCGACCATGCTGTATTTAAGCTTGAATTGTTTGGGAGACTTAAGGTTTTTAAAGGTATATACTTCATTCAATAATGTTGAGATTTAGATACATCGACTAGCGCGAGGTATTTGATCTAACGCCTAAGTCAAGGGGCATTCTGCTGTATTGATCTGCTCATTCTAGTTACAGTTCTTGTCCCATCATGTTGTGTTTTGGCTTAAAATTTTGCAGAGTCTGAACGGTGTAAACTTAACATTCACCCGAAGTCAACCCCAGTAAAGGGGCGACAGATCCCACAAAACCGTGGATTTCCGATGATTTTTAGGTTTGTGGCTATATGTACTGGGTCTATTTTTGCCTCGTTGTCACTCTATTTTTTTCTCGAACTGTATTTTAGCATGAATTGTAGAGGAGACTCTGCTCGTTTCAACGGTGTAAACTTAATTGAAATGAATTGACATGTAAGGCACAGCGACTAGTGTGTAGTACCTGGTTTAACGCCTGAGTCAAGGGGCATGTATGATTTTACCCTTTTCTATGTGTGGTCGGCTTATTCTAGCTAAGGTTCTTGTCCTAAAATGCTGTATCAGGACTTTTAGGGGATACTCTTGTCTTTGTTGAAATCGGTTGATATGTATGGGCACAGCGACTACCGCAGGCTCCCCGGTCAAACGCCTGAGTCGAAAAGCAATATATTGTATTGTTTTTGCTCTAAATTTGCTATGTGTGTTAGGCTTATTCCAGCTACAGTTCTAATCCTATCATGCTGTATTTTAGCTTAAATTGTAGAAGTGAATTCGGTTAAGATTTAAGGGCATATCGACTAACGCAAGTTCCCTGGTCTTACACCAAAGTCAAGGGGCATGTCTTAGTTATACTCTTTTCTTTGTTTGTTCGCCTTATTCTAGCTTCAGTTCTTATGTGATCATGCTGTATTTTAACTTGATTTGTAGGGAGACTCTGGTCTTCTCAAGTATATTAATCGTTGGTATACAGACGATCCGTCCCAAGACTATTCTTCCTGTAGACGATCTGTCACATTCGTCCTTGGACGATCCGTCCCCAAAATATCAGTGATTAGACGATTCGTCCATATTTTGTAAAAGTGCAATCGGGAATTTATACGAAGATTATGTACAGAAATTCATCTTTTAATTAGATTTTGCCAATTGATGTTTTATTTCAATACAATACTGCATGTTTGAAGTATGTGAACCGAAGAGGACGTGACATAGATCTATATCGAAATTGCTGAAATGTGATACAAAAAAAAACACCGATAAAGCAATAATTAGGTCTCTATATAGCGCTTGCCTATCTAGATCTAACTCAACTTGAATAAGTTTGAAAGTTGATGATCAAAATAGACACTGAGAAAAAGTTTATGGCCGCAAAAGTTATTCCATTTGATATTTAAATAGATATTGAAGGTGCAATTACGGTTGTTACGGTTATGGAACTCAAATCGGTTGCTATGGAAAGTGTAATGGATACTTTTGGCCTTAAGGCGATTGGCATACGGTGTAAGAGTGGTTGCTATGGACCAAGGGGTGGTTGCTAATGATATGTTGATGGTTGCTATGAGTCTAAGAGTGGCTGCTTTGAAGTCATATTTGTCCTATATTTGTGTGTTGATTAGGCTCGACACTATACCTTCCTACTAAGGTTGCGACGTTTAACGGCAGGGCGATTGCAACGTTTAGCGTTAGTGTTGCGACGTTTAGCGGCGTTGCGACGTTTAACGGCGTTGCGACGTTTAACGGCGCTACAATCACTTTGATTAGAATACAACTTTATTCAGCTATGCATAGTACTCGATCTTCATTCCAGTAGCTCATGATTATGAAATTAAATTTTGTATGAAATTAACAAAGATATGAAAAATTATGTAAAAATGAAACATTAAACACAGAATACACATCTATTATATCAGGTCGTACAGCGACTAGCGCAAGGTTCTCGGTGTAACATCAGAGTCAAGGGGCATTCTACGTTTTGTCTTAGTTCTAAATTTTCTATTTGTGTTGGGCTTATTTTAGCGAAAGTTCTTATCATACCATGCTGTATTTGAGCATAAAATGTAGCGGAGACTCTGTCCTTATTTTAATGTATAATTCAACGTAAATATTCAGTCCCAGCCAAGGGGTGGCAGACCCTACAAAACCGTGAATTTTTGCAGATTTTTGGGTATGTATTTACATGTACTCGGTCTATGTATGTCTCATTGTCACTCTGTTTCTCTCGTACCATGTCATATTTTGGATTGAATTGTAGGGGAGACTCTGTACGTTTGAACGGTGAATACTTAATTGAAATAAATTAAGATTGAAGGATCTAACACCTGAGTCCAAGGGCATTCAACGGTAATGTTTTAGTTCTAGTTTTTCTATGTGTGTTCAGCTTATTGTAGCTTTAGTTTTTATTCTATCCTGCTGTATTTTGGTATTATCTTTGTTGTAATTGGCTTAGATTTAAGGGCACAACGACTTTTGCAGCGCCTGGGCAAGTGACACTCTACTGCATCGTCTTAGTTCAATGGATGTTCGCCTTATTTTAGCAAAATTTCTTATCCTATCATGCTGTAGTTTAGCTTTATATGTAGGGAATACTTTGGTATTCGCAAGGGTATACACTGTTATCGGCTGATATGTAAGGGTACAGCGACTAGCGCAAAGTCCTCGGACTAACGCCCGAGTCGAAGGGTATTATAAATTGTATTTAATACTTCTTTCAAAGCGTGTTCGGCTCATTCCAGCTTAAATTCTCATCCGATCATGCTGTATGTTATAGTCCGAGAGATGGTCGGGTTTTTAGTGCGGCATCGCGCCGAAAAGGTCAGAAGAGTGATTCTAATGTAGTTTTTTCTGAGAATTTTAAAAATGCATTTTTAAAACTGGCGAGGAAGGCGTTTTCCCACAATCAGAGCTCAAAGACGTACGTTACCAAAACACCAAAATTCACCCTAAACTTCGTGCATACTTCATCTGTCATCTGTTACGCGCATTAAATCACATTTTTGGTTTATGACATTTTTTTTCGGTCGCATTTACAACATATTCATTAATCATATGAAATTTGGTGCTTATACCCATGATATATCAGCCTTCATTTACGTTACAGTGTAAATGTTCTAAAATGGCGTTGATTCTTTTTAATAAGTGCTTACTCTTATGACAAGGTTAACTAATAACCATGTTTTTGAAAACATAATATCAATATAAAAAAATTTCCAATGATTTTGCATGTTTATTCAGCATTCGGAACATCCTCGGCCATTCGCTACGAATAACTTCGGACATATTTAGGCGCCATTTTGGAACTAGGTAAACAAGTACACGATCGTTTAGGCGATGACCGAAGTTTCGTTTTTAGTCCGTAAATTTTAATTAAGAATCTGCACGTAAACTTAATTGAAACAAGTTGTGATTTAAAGGCACGGCGAATTATGCGAGGTACGCGGTCAAACGCCTGAGTCAAGGGGCCTTCTACTGTAGTGTCTTAGTTCTAAATGTGTGTTCGGCTTTTACTTCTAGCTAAGACTCTTATCCGATCATGCTGTATATATAAACTTGAATTGTACGAGATAGTTTGTTTTTAACGGTATAAACTTTATTGGGATCGACTAGCACAAGGACCGCGGTCTAACGCCTGAGTCAAGGCGCATGCTGCTGTAGTGACTTAGTTCCTAATTATCTATTGGCTTTCGGCTTATTCTTGCTTAAGTTCTTATTCTATCACGCTGTATAAGGGAATTGACTTGTTGGAGAGACTCTGGTTCTTGCAACGGTATAAACTTTGTTGAAATCAGTCGATATGTAAGAATACAGCGAGTCAAGGGGCACTATACCATATATTCTCTCTGAATTCTTCTTTTAATGTGTAATCGACTCTTTCTAGCTAAGGTTTTTATACGATCATGCTGCATTCTAACCAATTTTATTTACATTTATAGATTAATTAAATCATGTTTAGATTAAGTGACCCGGCGAGTAGCGTGAAGTACCTTCAACGCCTAAGTCAAGGGACATTCAACCGTATTGTCATAATTCTACTATATTGTTTAATGGTTAGGCATAAGTTTTTGTTCTATCGTCCTGTGGCTTAAAATGTAGGACAGACTCTGCACTTTTCAACGGAGTTAACTTGATAAATCAATTCTAAGTCAACCCCAGCAAACCAAGGGGTGGCAGATCCCGCTATACGGTGAATTCCCGCTGATTTTTGGGTATATCGTTATATGTACTGGGCCGTTGTTTGGCATGTTGCCAGTCTATTTTTTCTCGAACCATGCTGTATTCGAGGAGAGACACTACTCGGTTCAACGATGTAATCTTAATTTAAAAAAGTTGAGATTAAGGGAACAGCGAAAATGCGAGATACCCAGTCTAACGTCTAAGTCGAGAGGCATGTCGTAGTTTTACAATTTCAAGTGTGTTTGGCTTATTCTAGCTATGCATGCTGTATTTTAGCTTCAAATGTAAGAGAGATTAATCAGATTATGGTCTTTTCAACAGTGTATACAAAACTTAATATATAAAACTATACAAGAAAAGCGACCTGCGCAAGGTTCCCAAATGTATTAAGCTTTAATAGTAGGAGAGACTGTAGTCTTTTCAACGGTATATAAAATCGGTTAACATGTAAGGGTATAGTGACTAGCGCATGGTACCCGGTCTAACGCCTGAGTGTAGGGGCCTTCCACTATTGTCTTTGTATAAAAATTGTAAGTGTCATCGGCTTATTTTGGCCAAAGTTCTTATCCTATCAGACTGCATCAGGGCTTAAATTAAAGGGGAGATTCCGGTCACCGTGGCAAAGGGCGTCAGATCCTGCTAAAGCGTGAATCCCCGCCGATTTTTTGTTACATCTTTACCTGTATTGGGGATATGTTTGTGTCGTTGTCTCTCTATCTTTTCTCGTACTATCATGTTCATGGGCTTGGATTGTAGGGGAGACTCTGGTCTTTTCAACGGTATATACTTAATAAAGAATTGACTAAGTATTAAGGGCTTGGCGACCAGCGCACGGAGCCTGTTGTGAGCCCCGTACCGTGATATTTGTGGCTTAGTTAAGTTACTATTTTTAATGTGACTATTTTTATTTGCAGGAAGTACATGCTTAGATGTGTCTTTTGCGCCAAGTTGGTATCCAAGATAAGTAGGCACTTAAAGTTCAAACATCCTGCCGAAATACCGACCTGGCCGGTTACTGACGCCAAGGAGAGAGAACGAAAGGCATTCATAGGTAACTCCTTTCTAGATTATGATAAGGTTATTGATAAGTTTGGGGAGATCCAGGGGTTGGAGATGTTGATGTTCATGATGACTGATATGCGGGCGCCTGTAGTACAGTTCATAAACAAAGATCAGCGATTAGGTCCTCGATTATCTTACGAGGAGCTGGAGAAGAGGTTGGCCCTAGCCAAGGCTGCTCGCCCTCCACCTGGGTTTGAGTTTTTGATGACTCCAAGCCGCAAGGCCCAATTGCCCACGTTCCCAGGCCAATTTACTACTCTAGAACGTCCAGCATTGTCCCCAGCTGCAACCACCACCATCCCCACTATACACCCAAGACCCCCGAGCAGTACCACAGTAAGCTCGGAGTCGTCATCAAGTTCAACATCAGGGAGCTCTGTGATATCCCTTGGAAATATAACAGGAGTGAGAAAGGTGGCTGCCACCTTCATTTTAAACACCGATTCCAAATTACCTTCACGAGGGGAAATAAGAGAAAAGATGACAGCTATGGGCTTCGGCAGTCAGGTCGACGATACGCGTCGGGTCAAACGTATAAACGATCAATGTAGGCATTTAAGGGAGCAGTTTCGTGCTCAACACGTCCTGCACACGCTCCGCAGGCGCGTCAGGGACCCAAATATCCAGGACCTTATCGACAAGGAACTATTCGATCGCCATTGGCACACGGCCCATCAGGCCCACGCCTGTCGGGTAGAATTGAAAAGAAGGCTTAACAAGCAGGTAAAAACCACGCGGACATGGCCAAACAAAACTGAGCTCAATAATCAATCTGCCCTACTTGAGGACATTCAAAGCCAAAATAGCCCAAACTAATGATAAGCAAGTCATTAAGTAAGGCGAGGTCGTGTGCGACTACCCCGGTCCGCTGTTTGGCTACAAGTCGGGCCATCGGTACACAAATTTTTATAAAGACCAGGCAGACGCGAATAACATGCTTAAGTTCAGTTTTGAGGTTAAAAGGAAAACATTGATGGTTGCGCGTCATACCTCTAAATGTCTAAATGGCAAAATAATGGGAAGGAATATTAACCACGCGCGCTAGTGATAAGGCGTGCATGCACCTGGAGGGCAACAATCAAGTGCTGTCAGTAAGCCCCCACCGATGGCCCGGCTGACAGCTCTGTATTCGCGTCCACCCTACCTATTTTAATATTCAGCCACAAGGAGCTTTCAAGCCGGGTGCGGTCAGCTCCAGTGTGTGATTTATTCTACCCTCCAAACGTACCCTGCCCTACCCTACCCTTACCTACCCTACCCTACCCATTTGATACATTCAGCCATAGAGAGCTTTCAAGCCGGGTGCGGTCAGCTCACCTTGTGTTGCATATTGGTTGTATCAGCCACACGTAAGCGAGCTTTCAAGCCGGGTGCGGTCAGCTCCAGTGTGTGATTTATTCAACCTCCAACCCTACCCTGCCCTACCCTACCCAATTGATACATTCAGCCACAGGAAGCTTTCAAGCCGGGTGCGGTCAGCTCCAGAGTGAGATTTATTCTACCCCCTACCCTACCCTACCCTACCCTACCCAATTGATACATTCAGCCACAGGGAGCTTTCAAGCCGGGTGCGGTCAGCTCCAGTGTGAGATTTATTCTACCCTCCAACCCTACCCTGCCCTACCCATTTGATACATTCAGCCACAGGAAGCTTTCAAGCCGGGTGCGGTCATCTCCAGTGTGAGATTTATTCAACCTCCAACCTTACCCAACCCTACCCATTTGATACATTCAGCCACAGGAAGCTTTCAAGCCGGGTATGGTCAGCTCCAGTGTGTGATTTATTCAACCTCCAACCTTACCCAACCCTACCCATTTGATACATTCAGCCACAGGAAGCTTTCAAGCCGGGTGCGGTCATCTCCAGTGTGTGATTTATTCAACCTCCAACCTTACCCAACCCTACCCATTTGATACATTCAGCCACAGGAAGCTTTCAAGCCGGGTGCGGTCATCTCCAGTGTGAGATTTATTCAACCTCCAACCTTACCCAACCCTACCCATTTGATACATTCAGCCACAGGAAGCTTTTAAGCCGGGTATGGTCAGCTCCAGTGTGTGATTTATTCAACCTCCAACCTTACCCAACCCTACCCATTTGATACATTCAGACACAGGGAGCTTTCAAGCCGGGTATGGTCATCTCCAGTGTGTGATTTATTCAACCTCCAACCTTACCCAACCCTACCCATTTGATACATTCAGCCACAGGAAGCTTTCAAGCTGGGTTTATTCAGCTGGCCTTGTGTCGCATATTGGTTGTATCAGCCACAGGGAGTTTCAAGCCGGGTGCGGTCAGCTCACCTTGTCTTGCATATTGGTTGTATCAGCCACACGTAAGCGAGCTTTCAAGCCGGGTGCGGTCAGCTCCAGTGTGATTTATTCTCCCCCCTTACCCTACCCTACCCATTTGATACACTCAGCCACAGGAAGCTTTCAAGCCGGGTGCGGTCAGCTCCAGAGTGAGATTTATTCTACCCCCTACCCTACCCTACCCTACCCTACCCAATTGATACATTCAGCCACAGGGAGCTTTCAAGCCGGGTGCGGTCAGCTCACCTTGTGTTGCATATTGATTGCATTAGCCACACGTAAGCGAACTTTCAAGCCGGGTGCGGTCAGCTCCAGTGTGTGACTTATTCTACCCTCCAAACCTACCCTGCCCTACCCATTTGATACATTCAGCCACAGGAAGCTTTCAAGCCGGGTGCGGTCATCTCCAGTGTGAGATTTATTCAACCTCCAACCTTACCCTACCCTACCCATTTGATACATTCAGCCACAGGGAGCTTTCAAGCCGGGTGCGGTCAGCTCCAGTGTGTAATTTATTCCCACCCTTTTCCCTACCCTACCGAACCAACCCACCTTCCCTACCCTTCCTATTTGATACATTCAGCCACAGGGAGCTTTCAAGCCGGGTGCGGTCAGCTCATCTTGTGTTGCATATTGATTGCATCAGCCACACCTAAGCGAGCTTTCAAGCTGGGTGCGGTCAGCACCAGTGTGTGATTTATTCTACCCTCCAACCTTACCCAACCCTACCCATTTGATACATTCAGCCACAGGGAGCTTTCAAGCCGGGTGCGGTCATCTCCAGTGTGTGATTTATTCAACCTCCAACCTTACCCAACCCTACCCATTTGATACATTCAGCCACAGGGAGCTTTCAAGCCGGGTGCGGTCATCTCCAGTGTGTGATTTATTCAACCTCCAACCTTACCCAACCCTACCCATTTGATACATTCAGCCACAGGGAGCTTTCAAGCCGGGTGCGGTCATCTCCAGTGTGTGATTTATTCAACCTCCAACCTTACCCAACCCTACCCATTTGATACATTCAGCCACAGGGAGCTTTCAAGCCGGGTGCGGTCAGCTCCAGTGTGTGATTTATTCAACCTCCAACCTTACCCAACCCTACCCATTTGATACATTCAGCCACAGGGAGCTTTCAAGCCGGGTGCGGTCATCTCCAGTGTGTGATTTATTCAACCTCCAACCTTACCCAACCCTACCCGTTTGATACACTCAGCCACAGGAAGCTTTTAAGCCGGGTATGGTCAGCTCCAGTGTGTGATTTATTCAACCTCCAACCTTACCCAACCCTACCCGTTTGATACATTCAGCCACAGGGAGCTTTCAAGCCGGGTGCTTTCACCTTGTGTTGCATATTGATTGTATCAGCCACACGTAAGCGAGCTTTCAAGCCGGGTGCGGTCAGCTCCAGTGTGAGATTTATTCTACCCTCCAACCCTACCCTGCCCTACCCATTTGATACATGCAGCCATAGGGAGCTTTTAAGCCGGGTGCGGTCAGCTAACCTTGTGTTGCATATAAATTGTATCAGCCACACGTAAGCGAGCTTTCAAGCCGGGTGCGGTCAGCTCCAGTGTGTGATTTATTCTACCCTCCAACCTAACCCAACCCTACCCATTTGATACATTCAGCCACAGGGAGCTTTCAAGCCGGATTCAGTCAACTAATCTTGTGTTGCATATTGATTGTATCAGCAACACGTAAGCGAGCTTTCAGGCCGGGTGCGGTCAGCTCCTGTGTGTGATTTATTCTTCCCTCCTACCGTATCATACCCTACCCATTTGATACATTCAGACACAGGGAGCATTCAAGCCGGTTGCGGTTAGCTCCTGTGTGTGATTTATTCTACCCCCCCCCCCTACCCTACTCACCCATTTGATACATTCAGCCACACGTAAGCGAGCTTTCAAGCCGGGTGCGGTTAGCTCCGGTGTGGCATTATTTTATTCAGTATTGTAATGTTATGTATTTTTATATTTCAGTCACACCCCAGACGAGCCTTCATACTGCAGCTCCCAACGTGACATTATTATTATATTATTGTGTTAGTATGTTTCATCTTTGCAGGTACAGTCGAGGCAAACGCGCGCGACGGCCTCCCCGGGCTTGGTTTAGTTGTTCGATTTTGTATTTTAGCGTATTTGCATTTTCAATTGAGGCGCGCGCCGACCGAGCCTCCCAACGCGAACGCGCCCCCTTGCATGTCCTGCCGGCCTCATCGTGGCCAAGGGGTGAACATCTTATCTTAAGATGGCCAACGGGCAGGGCGCTATCGTGTAATTACAACATTGCGCTTTAAAATGAGATCTTTCGCAGTCGAATCAGAGCATAAACGAAATTTTAACCAGGTGTCGGACTTAACCTGATCCCACTGATTTAAATTAACAGTTCGCATTACTCTTGAAAATCACGCTGGTTGTTTCATATTTTATCATATTCATGAAGCGCTTATAGTAGACACCATGTGCAGCCAAATCGATGCAGAAACAAGGACACAGAAGACGAAAAGGGTATAGCCAGGGATCGGTGACTGCACTTTACGAAGTTTGCTGTTAGTTTACGGATTAAAACTTTTTCGCTTGTAACTGGATAATTGATAATGTAGCATGTGCGTGCAGGCAATGCCAAGCCCGTTCTAACGAGACTATTTGCAGCCATGTCGGTGAAAACATATGGGCTCAAGAGACGACATAGCTACCCCCACATGTCCGATTTCAGCTCGGGGAGTGCATTTTACTCAATTTTCAGGTGGTTTTCGGCTTATAACTGTTTCATTTGTTGTTGGATACTTACTATTGTGTCATGTGCCTGTAGGCCAGGTCAAGTAGCCAAATAAAACATATTTATGTGCTCTAGGTCCGAAAATCAAACTCAAAGCGAGCCCTGAACGCATATGGCTGCCAGTTTTAAAACTGTTCTCGAGTCATATCTTTGTCATTTATATGCAGATTTTTAAGATTTAAACGTGTGTGTGTGTAGGTACGAACAAGAGCCTTCGAATAAGACCATTCGAATTGAAGCATAACCAAGCACCCTAAGCGGAAATTTGGGGTTTGAATCGAACCCTATGCGCTATGGCCGCCATTTTGACTGTTTGGCTTATATATTTGTCATCTTATGTCCGATTATTTTTATCTAAATGTGCCTGTGTAGGTATGATCAACCTCTTTGGAATGAGACTATTTGCAGGTAAATCGATGGGCCGCACCGCTTGCAAGGGTACCTGCTATAGGGCTCACATCAACAATCTCGGTCCGTGTCGAGCGTATAACTCAGCCATTTATCGTCAGATAGTTGATATTTTTTCATGGGCGCTAAGCTACAAACAAGTGCTATCATATGAGACCGTTTGCAGCCGATACATAAATAAGGCCTCTATGTCTAAATAATAGGGTTAATAATAACAGCGTTCCCTACGCAGATTTCGGTTTTCACCGGTTTCGTAAATGGTTTGACCTCGACAGTCTGTTGTTATCAGTGAGCAGCATGTATTTGTTCGGGAATTATCCAGCTTAAATCTGAACCTAATTGTAACAGAATTCGTTGAGTCTGTTGGATGCTAGGGCGGGGGTCCTGAATTGGCCAGTTCCCCCAAATTTGAGCGGCTGATGTGACTGCAATTATGCATGGATTCGCAAGATTTTTTTAATGTTCGACTTTTCAATTCGTGTAAAATATTACACCGATCTTATGATAGATACGGAAAAAGGGCGGAATAGCTCTGATGGCCTCAAAATGGTCCAAAAATGACGTTCGTGCGCACTTAAATGATGTTATATTGCAAAAATTCTTTTGCAACGTGTAGTGCTGATCCGTACGCATATTTTGAGGTATTACATTCCTACTTCCAATGTAGGAGGAAAAAAGTTACGTTCTAAAACACCCTGAAACGAAAAAAATCCAAAAAAAAGTCGACTGATAAATGGACGCAGGCATGGCTCCGTCATTCTGTTGACATCTCTATGTTGTAACACTAAATACTATTTAGACTCTGTGGATGAGTATTAAGGTCTAGGCTAGCGTATGTTTTCCCCCCGCTGATTTTTATGCCACTTAACTGTTTATACGCGCTAGTATGGCATGCCGTTTGCACAATAATTACTTAAACTATAGGATTAACTGTTAAACCCATAGTTTAACAGACTTAAACATAGGGTTTAACTGTTAATCCTATAGTTTAAGACTTTAAACTATGGGTTTAACAGAATATTGTGCACAATGTTACTTAAAGTATATGTTTATCAGCATAAACCCTATGTTTAAGTGTTAATCCTATAGTTTAAGACTTTAATCTATATGTTTAACAGATTTTCACATTAAACACTTTAAACTATGGTATTAAGAGACTTCAATACATAGTTTAAGCGAAAATCTGTTAACTATATAGTTAAGACTTTAAACTATGGGTTTAACTGTTAATCCTATAGTTTAACAGATATCCAATCATTTCTCGAGTTTGTCATCACGTGAGAAGTTGTTGCTTTATCTGAAGTTGCTATTTGTATAACATAATACAAGCATGCAGACGATGCGATATATATTTTTACTTTGTTATCTAAGTGACTGTTGACTTTGAATAGTCCTAAGTATTTATAAATAAAAAAATAATTCTGTCTAATCAACTACGGTGAATAAGGCTAATATCATTACTAAGTAAAAAAATCAAAATAGCTGTTTATCTCCAGTATTTAACCTTTTTCCTCATGTTTATCAGTTTTTCATGCAAGTCAGGTATGGAAAGTTTAAATGGTTGCAACTGTTTTGACGTACATATATGTTTTTAAACAGACATTTACTATTATAAATTTTGATTTAATCAATTTCAATGAATTTTAAAGTTAAATAAATATTTCAGAGTATGAAACTTGCTTTCTAATGATGTGAATTATATACTTTTTTAACAATTGATTCAAAAGGTATGAAAGTTGAAACATCAAATTATTCTTGTAAAACTAAAAATACATATAAAAGCATAGATTGATATCAAATACAACGTATTTTTAAATATTTATTTTATGTTTATCTGTGTACAGCATGCATATAAAACATGTATATTTTACTATATAAAGCATGTACAATGTTTCTCTAAATAGAGTTTTCGAGGACTTTACACACATTAAATAACTAAATGGATTAAATAGATATATCATTTACATTGATAAAAATGTTTAATATCAATATCTTTCTAATGCGCGGTTGATTATCATTGTTAATTGGTGTTAATTGTGTCACTACATGTAGCAGTATGACATCCCACAATAAATAATAAGATCATTTAACAAACATGTTTATTGCTGCAGCTGTGAAAACAATAGATCATAAAACATAAGGGGGTCTGTTAAAAATGAATGACATTTATTATGTATCTGTTCAATGTAATTGTTGTACATAGCTAGACTTTGATAAATATATATAAAAATAATTATATATTATCACTGATTAATAAATGTTAATCCCTAATATAAAAATATTTCGTTTGATTTGCAATTTTTAAAAATACATTCATAAACTTAAAACCTTAACATTTTGAAACATAAATGGAACTTTTATATTATTTCTCTAAGAAATAATTTTAACAATCTATTCAAGCAAATCCACGAAACATTGTCAAAGTCCACATGAAACTAGCAAGCGCGATTTCATTGGCTGAATGACTTAATACTATAGTTTCTATTGGTTCTCTGTTAAACATATGGGTTAAAGTGTTAAACATATAGTTTAAGTAATTAATATGTAAACGGCGCTTAAAACCATAGTTTAAAGTCTTAATCTATGGTTTTAACAGAAAACAGTGAAACGAAGTCTTAAACTATGGGTTTAACAGTTATTCCTATAGTTTAATATCTTAATCTATATGTTTAAGAGAAATAAAGTTGAATCTATAGGATTATGAGTCTTAAACATAGGGTTTAACAGTCAAACATAGGGTTTAACAGTTAAACATATAGTTTAAAGTCTTAATCTATAGTTTCAATTTGGAAAACTTAAAACTATAGGATTAAGAGTCTTAAACCCTATGTTTAAGTCTGTTAAACTATGGGTTTAACAGTTAAACATATAGTTTAAGTAATTATTGTGCAAACGGCATTCCATACGCTAGACTTTGTTATTCTCGCAGTTTTTCTATTTTGATTCCATTTTTGTTATTCGTTATATATACTTGGATGGCAGGTGACAGTTTGTATACATGTATCTGTTTGTGGAATTTACGTGAGGGACCCACTTAGTTTGACGCCAGTGCAAATAAAGGTCCCATGTGCTAATTAAGTCACTGAGAGATGCTTTCATTTGCATTATACATTCAATAATATTAAGTGAATGTTGATTGTGTCAAAATCATGCATCATTTAAAGGACATGTTTTAGTGAACAAAATCTTCGGACTCATTGTCTCAAAATATGTGAGTCCCATAGACTCATGTTTTCAAAATTGATCACTGTCTGTCATCAAATACCTAGGTTTTGTTAATAGTCAAGTCAGTTCAGTATGTGTTATTTATATGTCTATACTTGTAGAAATGAAATGTGTGTACTGTTATAAAAGTTATGAACCATTTTATTCGTCCTATTTGACAACAGATTTGAAAACTTTTTACTTTCATTTTGTGCCAAATGAATGAGCCCTTATTGAATGAAGAATTGATTTTTTGTTAGTAAACAGTAAATTCCAGGATCTTCCGTAGGCCAGTAGCGGCCCCGCTGATATTTCTTCTTTTTCACTAGCTCCCCTGTCACACCCCTGCTTAATCAGCGGCTTCCTTGGTTCTCTTTTGTAGCCGCTAATTGGCATGACGTCAATTATGTCAAGTAATGCCAATTATCGGCTACAAAGGTTCCCACTGCAGCGCCTAGGCCAGTGGAACTCTTCTGTATTGTCTTAGTTCGATGCATGTTAGGCTTATTCATATGGTCGTCCTCATGAAGAGAGATATTCACGGTAAACCTGGGCGGATCCAGCTTGACAGTTAACCGGGACTCGAGAAAGGCTTAGTGCTGTAAAAGTGCTAAAAATGTTATGGCATGTTATGCAAAGTACCTTAGCAGGTAGAATTCTGGCCTGCGGGTCAGACTGGAGAGGTCCGGACCCGGCTGTCCTGGAGCGGGTCGAAGAAATTAGCGGTTTGACTAAAACCGTGTAAATTATGCTGGATATGATATGTAAGCCAAAAAACGGCATTGTGCGTCTATAATGAGAAAAGGCCAGAGCCAGTTGGCTTCACAAATGCAGTGGCTCAGTACCTGGCTTATCTACTAAGATCGCAGATTACTGCTGTGAGCGGGGTAAAGGATTTTAGGCTTGCTTCCGGGTGTCTAGATAGTTATAGAGTAATTAGGCCTGATGTCCTATCATAATATGAATAATTTAACGGTGAATGCGTTTGTTAAAATTATTGTCGTAATACACCCATCAGTTTCAGAAAGTGTGTATTATGATTGAGTAAAGCTTCTTATGCCGTATGATATGTTTTAGTCAAGATATTTTTTATAACAATTAACCCGCCAGTATAAAAACAATGAATTCACTCACCGTGAAATAATTCTAGCTTTGACAGTTGAGAAAACCAACGGCAGAGGGGCCCAGAGTCTTGAGTCAGTTATCTTTCCCTGATAAAATCTGAAGCAATCCAATTGGTAATTGCTTACAGTTGGAATCCTCGGATTTTATCATTGAAATTCCTACGTAAGGGTAACAAAATATTTCATCTAATATCTTTCTTGTTAATGAAGATATTAACAGATGTGATAGAATTTAGATAGTTCTTTGTCTTAAAAATAATTAGCCTGAATTTCAAATCAATTAAATGATAAACAAAAAAGTTATTTTTAGATTAAATTTGGCAAATTAACATTGAAAAGTAAGAGTAAAATCCGAGTAATCCAACTAATAGACCTACATATTTTAAAGAGTATACAAGGGGAACTAAAGTCCCTTATTAAATATAACTAACTTTTCGCATGCATCTTATGTGCGCAATAAATCGGCTCTAAACTCCAAGGAAATGCTCTACTATGAATCAGTTTCCTGTCTTTAAGACAAAATATCAACTTTTCGAATGCACCTTGTGTGCGCAATACAGCCTCTAAACCATTGAATCTGCTTTCTGATTTTTAAGCTGAAAAAAATAAATGAATGCACTTTTCTGTGCCAACATCATGCCAACTTCTGTCTCTTTCTGAGCTTGCACAGTATGTCGTTGCTTAAAAAGCTTCCATATCAATCCATTTTACATTCATCTTAGTTTGTATCTGATCCACTTCGTCCATTAGGCTCATTCTTCCATTAGAATTTATTCCCTGAGGCTCAAAAAATAACATTAATATGTAATAATAATGAATATAAAATTTCACTTCACAAAGATATCCCGAGCACAGGAGCGGCCAATCTCCAAATTTCCGCTGATTATTAGGTCTGACGCTACATGCAATATTGGGTCCATGTTTGTTTCCTTGTGACTCTAGTTTGTTGTATCAAGATGTATTTTGGCTTTAATTGTAGGGGAGACTCTGATCTTTTCAACGGTGTAAACTTTATTGAAATCGGGTGATATAATTTAAGGGCACAGCGTCTAGTGCGAGGTACCCACTGTAGCGCCTGAGCCAGGGGCACTCTCTACTGTATTGTCTTAGTTCGATGTATGTTCGACTTATTCTACCTTAAGTTCTTATCTTATCATGCTGTACATGTATGTGATTGTTGATATTTAAGGGGACAGCGACTAGCGCAAGGACCCCGATGTAACGCATGAGTCAAGGGGCATTCTACTGTATTGTCTTAGTTCTACTGTTTTCAATGCATGTTCGGCTTGTTCTAGCTAAAGCATACCTATCATGCTGTATTTGGGCTTAATATGTAGGGTGTGGTCTTTTCCACGGTGTATACTCGATGCATGTTAGGCTTGTTCTAGCCAAAGCATACCTATCATGCTGTATTTGGGCTTAATATGTAGGGTGTGGTCTTTTCCACGGTGTATACTCGATGCATGTTAGGCTTGTTCTAGCTAAAGCATACCTATCATGCTGTATTTGGGCTTAATATGTAGGGTGTGGTCTTTTCCACGGTGTATACTCGATGCATGTTAGGCTTATTCTGGCATGAAGCAACAGACCAAAAATTGAGACGAAAAATCACGAAATTTGGTGATTGTCCGCCACTGTCTTATAGAGTTGATAATTTTAGTTTAGAGCGTTGAAAAAGCAGATCAGATTTTCCCATACATTTCAAGCCAAATACATCAATCATGAAATAAATAGAGTGATAATGAATTTAACTTGGACCATATAATTCATGAAGCAACAGACCCAATAATGAGAATAAAATAATTCCAATGTTCTTGGATTCGATAACAACAATTTCTTTCGAAGAAAAAATGTGTCTGGCACAAATATGTTGTGACAATATTTCCATAGAAAGTTTTATGCCATTGATACAATATACATGTATATCTTACGTGAAAAAAAACACCAGTGATTTTATATTAGATCATATGTTTAAGTCTGTCTTAAAATCGTCAGGGTAATTTAGGCCATTGTCCATACAATTTTGATGGGTTTTCTCCCTTTAAATATATATTTATATAATGCATTTTTGTCGTAAAATATCTATCTTTTCATTTTCAGTTGTGTGTTTTTGTGAAAGGGTACCTAGGTTTGTCAAACTTGAGTTGACGCTTAACACAATTCCAATTTTGCATGGCATTATACATGTCTACTGGCTCATGATTATATGTCACGCACCACGACCAAAAACTATACACTTATGATAAATATACATGTACTAGTACATGCTGCTTGACGACACATTTCAACATTATATCTTGTCATATTGTGGTGGTCAGTCAATCTACTCTCTGTTCTTGAGACCACATCAACTTGATGATGTGTCATGGATTCACTCATACCTTAATTTTGACGATTTTCACAACAAAATATTATTATTACCTCGCTCACTCATCAAATTTTGTTCAAACCTCTATTTTATCCAACTGAATTAAGTTTTTTTTAATCACAAATACCGGCACATGTTATGTGTTACGTACTAAGAGGTAGGACGCACACCCACGGGGACAAGAGGTCTTTGACCCGAACCCGTACTGCTAATTTCCTTGAGTAAGATATTTTACCTACAGTTGTTTCACTCAGCCCTGGTGTAAAACGGTTCGGTCAGTTATCATTTGGTAGGTGGTTTCAATGATCTTATGGTTATCGAGCAAAAATAGTTGGCTACACCTGTACTTTTTAACTTATATACAGCAATGTGTACATGTATGCCAAGAAAATATTAGATAACGACTGAACGTTTATAAAAAGGACCACATAAAAATTGGTCCAATAATGGATAGAAACCTGACATTACCCGTGGTCGATGTATTATGATAGACAATAACCTTGATGACTATATGATATAACAGTTAAACTTGTGATAGAATTAAACATGCGGTCAGTTAATATAACTATAATATAAATTCAAAACAAACACAACCAAGAAACAACTCTAAGTATTGGAACTTACATTGCTATCCAGTAGCCTGTTCAATTACCCCAAACATTCCAAAACGTTCCGTAACGATACATTCGGAACTCCTTGGTCATTCGCTGCGTATAATCTCGGACATATTTAGCCGCTATTTTGAAACTACCGGTTGAAGTAAACAAATATACGAAGGTTTAGGCAAAGATTGATGTTTCGTTTTTAGTATAATTCTGATTAGATGAGCGTCTCATTCGGAACACCTCGATCATAAATATTTCAATGACTGTTATTCAGTATACTACTACTGAGGACATATTTCTCTACTTTTAAGGAGAACAATTATTTCAGGCTATTAAAGTATTTATACATTTTATTCTACATTTGAAAGTAGGTGGCTTATTACATGCATACATGTATTTAGTACTTGTTGATGGTTCGTTATGCTTGAATATGTTACATGACAACGGATTGCTACTAAGGTTGTTTACATTTCCAAATTAGATGGTAAGAGCCATTTACCATAGGCTTCGTCTGTTTGTACCCCTTTAAATAACATGTACAGTCCCTGATATTTTTGTATAATCTCTAACTAGTTTAATCCACATGCGACCGACAATCTCTCAATCAATTAACAAACAGCAATCTAAATGTTTCGGGACCGTGTCTATCACTTTCAGTTAGTTAGTTCTGAGAAAGTTGTTTTGAATAAATTTGCGAGTATATGACACGGTGCTTAAGAAAAATATGGAAATGTATGGAACATGTAAAGCAATGTTAATGAACAAATCATTTCTCTCATCTGATCGGTTGTCATCGGTAACAGTACTGCATTCCAGTGTGTAACCGGGTATCGGCGATGGGGTTGTTTTTGTTTTTCCAGTAAAGAATGGAACCGATTAAGCACCGACATCTCATATATGTTGCCGATGTATTACTTATTACAAGCTATTTTGGAAAAGATTATTTGAAAACTAACCGTCTTTTCCAATCGGTGATTCATAGGGCTGAAAATCGAGTACGAATATTCGTCATGTCCGAAATCGTCAGATCGCGATCTATTTTTGAAAAAAAAATGAATGAACATTTTTAGCTTAATCAACTCTAAAAACGAACCGAACTACCAATACAAATTATAATATATGTAGGGATTGAATTATCTTGTGTCTTGATTGATACACGTTTAAACAAAAATGTTACATGCATCACTGAAAATGGCCATATAACGTCTGATAATAAAATGTTTGGAGTACATGGGTTTCCATATAGTAAAAGCTTCTGCGATTCTTCACTCATTTTGTCATAACATGAATCATGTATGCTTCTTCATAAACAAGTGATTCGTGGTTCGATTCGTGAATCGCTACATATGAATCGTGGTGCGGATCGGATCGCCACTTGCTCAGTGATTCATATTTGTACATCGGTGGCGTATCAGAGGCATATCGGTGATGTCGGTCATAGACAACTTGTCAATCGGTAATTTGTTTAATTTTATCAATGATCGAGAAATTAAAATATTTTAAAAATCCCGATCGGTTAGTTTTTACCGATGAAACTCATTTTTCACAAAAAAGTGTGATACATCAGTGGCTAATCGGAGACGTTGGTGCTAGATCCGTATTTTTTCGGTACCGTTCTTTACTGGAAAAAACAAACAACCGATCTATCACATATCCTTGTGTTACCTGACCCTAAGTAGAATTTTCCGCCCCCTAACAAGAAATCTTGGACCCGCCAATGTGCCCAATTAAAACTACAAAAAATTGTCATGTCTAAATCTCCAAAGTCAATGGCGACCAGTGCAGTCCTGATGAACCTAAACCACTTTAAATCAAAGTAGAGTTTTTGTTGAATCGCAACCCTGCTAATCGCCATAATTTCATTTTACTCAAATGCTCAAGATTAAGATTCGATAAAACATATAAACGTAACTAGGTCTAATAAGGGAGATAAGTCATACCTATTGAGATTTGTTCATTTGCTGCAGTTATTTCCCATCGATTAAAACTTGGCGATATTAATGTCACGTGATGACTACGTCATCAGAATGGAATGTGAACATATTGAATACATTTTACCGTAAAGTGGTTTCAATTTGCGAGGATTATATTTTGAGTCAAAATATTGATAAAGCTTGTATATACAATCAGATATGATAAAGTTAGAAGATAATTATAAAACAATACTGTTCTACAGTGATTTGTAATGGGTACATTTTAACAACTTAGCAACAAAAGTCAATTAAGATCAAATATGATGTTTTGTTCTTAGATCTATCCATCGTTGTTTGGTGGATGTGCCAAATTTTCGATTGCAAACAAGAAATACGGTTAAAGGAAATTTTCCTCTTCACCAATCACAGTAAAATCAGAACTGATACAATCGGGACCGGGACAACTCAACCCGAATCCAACTCAACCCGGGACAACTCAACCAGTAAGCCGGGACAATCTACCTACAGTTATTTAATAAAAACATTCGATCTAGACCTAACCAATGTTTTGTTCTAAGCTCTATCCAACTTTATTTAGTTCTAAACAGTAGATCTAGTCGAAGACTTCACCAATGTTTTTGTTCTATATGATAGATCTATTCACAATTGTTTGTCTATTTCGCTCATGTTTTTGTTTATAGAAGGGTTATGCCACAACAAATTAATCATATAATTATTATTATTATGTTCTATGGATTCGCTCGCACTTTAATTTTGACGGTGTTTACAAAAAAAAATAATTTATATTTCCTCGCTCGCCCATAAAAATTTGGTCAAACCGCAATATAAAGCAAGTGTTCAAAGACTTCTTTAATTTTTTTCTTCGCTCGCTCGCCCCATTTTTTCCCCTGAATATTCCGTAGAACATATGCTCAACTTGTTGTGGCCTTATTATGAAAGTATCTACATGTATACTTAAAATTTCACTCTCATCTCAATGGAACTGCAGATCAAAGATTGAACTTGTTAACACCAGCAATCCGTATTGTCGAGCGTGCTGTCTGTGGATCGCTCTTGTTCTAACAATCAGTGTTATATTCATTTTTTTCTCTTATAAAATTTGTGATATGGCGATCCAATCGTAATGATTATTTCACGTATGACGGTCTACCATTACGCACTTGCAATTACAATCTCAATTACAGCAATCGAAAGTGCTAAAAACCCTGAGAAATGGGATGCCTTACCCTAATAATGTTAAGCATTATTTGACTTTACTCCATGAAAAGTCTAATGGAATTATTCATATTAATGTCTATGTCTGTTTGTCAGCTTTGAAACTTCTTTTCAAAACAGAAAGATTGAGATCGGGAAGCAACCGCATTGGTTGGCATTGGTTAAATAATTACACTCGCCACACGTTTTTCTATCAGAAAAGTAATATATATCAATAATATATGCTGTCTGAAAATCTCTTAACTAAAAATTAACCAAGTAGTGTTTAAATGTGAACGTCAATGGTTTCAAAAGTACAAATGTATGTATACATTCAAAACTGAAAGTAGATAACGAAGACTGTGGCACACCATCAGACTCTGTTTTCTCACATATCAGTGTGGGGAATCAAGTGACATATATGGTTCCTAACACGGCAAAAATGACGACAAGTTTAAATGAAAAAGACAAGGTAAATGACATTTTACATGTAACCGAATTTTATCTGACCTAGTGCAGTCTATGCTGCACAAAATTCTCTTTATAGTGGTGGTTCTCCCAACCCAACAAGGGTTCTTGTATTTTAGATTACCTCGAAGATTTTCCAAAAATCTTTCGACTTGTTCAAAACTTCGAAGTAATCTAGAAGACTAGAACCGTTGTTGGGTTGGGAGTAGATAAGTTTTGAGGCCTACCACTAGAAAGAGATTTTTGCGCTGCTTGTTGACAGTTGATCTGCTCGTCCCTTATACCGTGTTAGGAACCATATTGGTCACGTGATTCCCCACACTGATATTGTGTATTGACAGACAACCTTTAGAAATATTGCATACTACTCTGCGAGCATACCTGAGGTCTACAATGACGACAGGACTGACCGACCGGTTGACATAGATATTAGTGATTGATACCTTGCTCGCAAAAGAGAGTGACATCTTGCGCTAATGTTTTATGTTTGTATGTTAAGCAGCGTGTTGATTAAAACCATTATTAGCAATTAGGGGTGTAACAATACGGTAAAAACCGTATTGCAATATATTGCAATACACGAAATCCGTATTGCAATATATTGCAATACATATTGTTCTTTGCAAATACATGCATAGCATAGATTAATGCACGTGCATTGTCTTAATTTTATCAACATTGTACATAGATTAGGGGTGTAACGGTTAACCGATATACCGGTTAATATTGCAATACGAGTTCTAACAGTTTTTAACCGGTTCGTTTTTCCTTGAACCGGTTTTTGTAGATAAGTGTCATACTGCTTGTTTTTATCAGAATCTGATAGTTAAATGTTTAAACAAATGTTCAAATGAATTGAATACGTGAAATACTCTTACTGTGCTTTTAAAGATTAAACATTTTGTCAATTGAAAGAAAAATATCTTCAAGAGTCTGTTTCAAACCACGCATTTTTCTAACATAGAGACCATTTTACATTTGTAATTCAAACATTTGGATAAGAGATCATTTGAAAATACCCATATGCGTGCTATGCTGGTCCAATTAGGACGAGGTACATGCATTAATTAATGCTTTGCATGTCTAAGGGAAAAACCGGTACGTATTGCAATATATTGCAATACGGGTTCTGCATATTGCAATATATTGCAATATGGTTTTTACCGTATTGTTACACCCCTAACATAGATATTTGTATTTTCAAATGATCAATATGTATTACGCAAATTTTTTGAATAAGTTAGAAAAGAGGTTTTGAATGAACTTTCAAAGATAATTATTCTCTCACTTTACGAAAAAAATTTCAAGTTTCCGAACACATTTTAACATTAATTCAAACATTTAAATTTCAGACTCTGATAAAAACAATCAGTATAGAACTTAACTAGAAAAACCGGTTCAGAGAAAAATGAAGCGGTTAAAAACCGTCCGAAATCGTATTGCAATATTAACGGGTATATCGATTAACCGTTACACCACTATTAGCAATGTCATTCATCTGTCATTCGGAACACCCTCGACCTTTCATAAATGAATAATCTCGGAAGGATTTGTGGGGGGGGGTCTTCTCTGTGATTTTACTACCTACGCGAGGCGAAGCACGTAACGGTTACACAAAATAGTTCTTGTAGTATACACACAGATCTTTGTCTAAACATATTTATTTGTTTTAAATTGAACCAAATATTGTTCATCGGTACCATTGAAATGAGTAATTTCAAATTTACGGACTAAAAACGAAACTTCAGTCATCGCCTAAACAATCGTGTACTTGTTTACATAGTTTCAAAACGGCGCCTAAATATGTCCGAGGTTATTCGTAGCGAATGACCGAGGATGTTCCGAATGATTCATCTGTGTAACTTTATATGGGGTTATTGTTTGATACAGTTTCTACAGTTTTTAAATGTGATCTTGTTAATGCAATGTTATATAAAATGTCCACTTTTTATTTGCCCGTATGAAATTTGCAAACTATATAAATAAGGATGGAACATCCTGTGGCAAAAGTATCACCAAAATGCATCTAAGCCAATGTAGCGAAAAAAATCGGTAGAGGCATGCCCTCGTATCCTTTTAGCATTTGTGCATAACCTCAAAAATGGCCTAGATACGCGCCTGATGACGGATATTAGCTTTGCAATTGTATACTGACAGATATTATAATAACTAATTGATGACGCTCACAATATATGTATAGATATCTGACAACAGTCCTGTCACTAAAAGATAATGTGGGTGGATTCCTTTTAACAGGGATGAAAGGCATGCTCGTGTATTATTGGTGCATTGGAATTGAGATGATGTGTCTCGGTTTATTTTTATTTTTTGTATTGTTGAAAGCCTACACACATTTTCAGAAAAAGGATGACGACTTGTCACTGTAGCACGCCGAAAAATGAAAAGTTGTACTTGGTGTTAGCAAACTTTATAAAACTGGTGTTAGAGATGTGATGCCCAGCAAACAGTATACACTTAGCCTCGTATAGGTATCATTGAAATGTGACAAGAATTAAAGGACTTACAGCTTTAAAACTTTGAGTCGAGGCTGATTTTTCACTGATTTCTTTTTAAAACAGTAGCATATGTGATGTCATAGTCATGTGGTATTGTCACCGTGAGTCTGTGCTTCTGAATTCTTGGAATTTCTTCTCTACAAACATGACCTTTTTATATCTTGTAGTGGGACATGCAGATATGGAGCAATAAGATACCACCAAAGGTTCCACCAGGGACACAGCTATTTTCCTTGAACAAGAAACATGTCCTATAGGCCACATTTCAGGAAGGTGTAAATCATTATTGTAATGATTACCAGCTTGAATTTTTCATGCTTCACTACACTAATTTATTTTAGCTTGATTGTGAAACAAGTCATTACAACTTAGGAAATTAACTTATGAGTTTGCTTCCTTGTCCCCCAGTACTGAGCCAGTAAGATAAAGTTTCTGACTTGAGGAAACAATTGACTGCTATTTTGTATAATTGTGCAATACTGGGAAGCTTTGTCAAGAATTTCCAACATTTTGGTTTCCAAGGATTTCCCTTGGTCATGTTGGTGCATGATATGGTGCATGATATGACAGGTTACACATGATAGTTGCCTCAGCATTACTAAACGGCAGACAAATATACCAGTTATTAAATCACAGTTCTTCTAAGGACACATTGATATTTCCCCAATACATTTTCATCTTTTAATAGTAATGTTTGTACTTTACCGAGAAGAAGTTAACAAGCCTCGGCTTATTTAACCATAATAAATGTACTAACCAATATTACATGTTCTGTAGAAGTTAGCATTGCTATACTAGCCCAAGTAAATGAACTGTTTCTCTAGCTAGATTCTAACCTGGGACCTCACTATTATAATGACATCCTACATCTGAACAACATTTATAAAATGAAGAAGGAAGCAATCTTCTAAGACATCTGTAGGCCAGGGATAAACATTTTTAAACACAAGTGCTCGTTGTCACAAAAATCCTTAAGAAAAAAGTTATTGTAAGTCAATTTCAATTAATTTGCAGTTCAGTCAGATGGATAATAATCATAACTATAATTTGATATTCATCAGGTATACAAGATTCTACACATTCCTGTAATATTTGGAATTGATAAGTTAAAAAAATTTCTACAACGTTAATGTTTCTTGCTTTTGACTTACAAAAATTTTATCGAAAGAATTTTTGAGAAAAGCACATCAGAACTGTAAATAAAATCACAACTACAAATAACTTTATTTTCATATTTATTTTTGTCTATAACAATATTTATTTTTAATCACAGTAAAATAATCACAATAGTCATTCATTAAATATATTTTCTAAAATAACTGGAACATAAAACAAATCTCAATCACATATTTAAAATAACTAAAACAAATCTCAATCACATATTTGAAATCACTAAAACAAATCTCAATCACATATTTGAAATCACTGAAACAAATCTCAATCACATATTTGAAATCACTAAAACAAGTCTCAATTACATATTAAAAATCACTAAAACAAATCTCAATCACATATTTGAAATCACTAAAACAAATCTCAATCACATATTTGAAATCACTAAAACAAATCTCAATCACATATTTAAAATCATTAAAACAAATCTAAATCACATATTTGAAATCACTGAAAAAAATCAATCTCATATTTAAAATCACTAAAAAAATCTCAATCACAATTTGAAATCACTATCTTTATAAAAATCAGATGAATAAACAATCTCAACAATCATAAAAACAAAACCATGAAAACAAAAACTCTTCTTAGAAATATTAAGAAAGAAATCACCAACAATAAACCATAATAAGAACAAACAACAAGAGCAGTCCAAGGACAGCACACTCAACTCTTAGACTTGTTCAAGGCAAGGCTTATCTTTAAACGAAACAGTGCTTTCGGGACAGGGCTTAAGTTTTCATAGGAGAAAGATACAGTATGTCAAACAATAATTACTTATTCATTTTTGTACAAAATAAAAGGGGCATAACACACAAATAAATTAAAATCCCTTCATAGTTGAGAAGGTATCAATAAATAAATGTATCTACTTTCATTTTAATCCTTTATTGACAACTAAAAATATTTCAATTTTATCAAAGTTATCAACATTCAATCAAACTACATATATTTAGTTTGAACTTTAACCTTAAATATTAAAATATAAAGTGGCATAACTCCATAAGTTTTTAGTCAGATAGTTGAAAAACTAATAAATAATTCAAAAATATCAATCAGAACTAAATATATCACAATTGAACAAATTTTAATCTTAAATGTAGAAGTATCATTGACGTACCTAAGTTCGCTATCAACCTTGATTCGCGGCCATTTTTGTTTATGTTCATACTCTCGCGAGATTTCGAAATCGAGGCTATAACCTGACGTCACGTTTACTACTGGGTTTACTCTACTGTATCTATCTGTTAACTTAAACAGAATGCGTTTTAAATAGTTTTTTTTTGCTAAATTTGTTTGAGATTACACAATTACACACTTTTTCTTATTCAAAAATATGTTGATTTTCACATTAACAATTTATTTACCGACAACGTTAAAATTACTTAACCACAAAGTTTGTCTGCAATGTTTTTCATCAAATCTGGGATACAAGACACAAAAAAGTATTTTTAATTGGCCATTTTTCAATGACGTCACAGCCCGCGAATCTAAAGTACATGTTTCAAGATGGCTGCCGTTATACAGTTGGAGTTTGTTTTTATGTGTTTCAACTGTTTTTTTTGCACTTCGGACAGGATTATTGATTGATATTGGTACAAAATAAAATGATTATGTCAATAAAGCAGTATAATAAGGACATTAAATTTTTAAGTGACATTTTATTGTTTTGAATGCTTAACACCACGAATCAAGGTTAGCCCTGGATATAAAGAGGGATAACTAAAAAAAATTCATCCACAGTTAGATCACTTTAAGAAAAATATCTTAATTAGTATTGAAAATAATCCATACAGGAAAATTTTAACCTCATATTTTGCAATATTCTAAGTATAAACAGGGAATTAATAAAAGAGATTCGTCCACAGTTATGTCCCTTAATGGTAGTGTATATAATATATAGTACGAACAAATAAGAATATAAACTTTAAGTCAATTATTTTTATCAGTATTGAAGATATTCCGTATATGAAAATCTTGAACCTCTTATTTTGCAATTTTAGAATAAAAGGGTAATAACTCAAAAAACAATAAATCCAGAGTTATCCCCTTCACAGTCTGGTTGGTATAGTCCCACTGAGTAAGTATACCAACTTTTAATAACATATTTTGGATAGTGTTGAAGATAAAAGAATTTTTAAAAAAAGCTTGAACCTAAAAACCATTGCAGACACCGACGCAAGTGATAGAATAAGCTCTCATTTTCTTTGAAAAGTCAAGCTAAAAAATGATTTAAGAACTGAAAACAGAAAACACAACTGACACACTTCTAACAAATATATTAGAACATGTCAGCTCTATCAAATTGAACACCACAATGACTAGTGAAAGGATTGAACTAACTTCATCATTGGAAAATATTAAACACTTACTCAATGAAGTAGTTAAAAATATACTGAATATTTATACATATATTTTCAACAAAACAAAACAAGAGGGACATGATAGCCCTTTATCGCTCACCTGATTACAACTGCTTTTAATAAGTTACAGCCCTGACAAGAAAATTCTGTTTTTTAAGAAATGGTGACCTTTATCTTGGATCTACAAGCCAGGGTGTTGTATGTGACCCAACGTCTTGATATGATTAACATGTAAACCATGTTATTTTAAAGCCAATAAGAAATAACATATTTACAGCCAATAAAAGAAAATTAAATTTTTTAGTAACACTGACCTTGACCATGGAAATCGACCTACAGGCATGGGTATTGTACCTTACACATCGGCTTGTCATGGTGAATATTTTTCTTTTGAAATGCAATTACAAATAATAAATTTACAGTCTGGACAATTTTTCTATTTTTAGTATTTGTTATTTAGTATTTAGTATAATTACTAAAGTTTGGTGATAAAAAATGTGACCACTAGAGTGTTAACAAATTAAACGTGGACGGACAGCAGACAATGGATGACAGACATTCATTGATCCTAATAGCTCACCCTGAGTCAACTCAGTCAGGTGTGCTAAAAAACAAAAACAAACACTGACAGAATAAAAGAAATCATGCAATAAACAAAGAGAAAACAGCACAACAAATGTAACAAGTAAATCTGTGAGCTAATGCTCACTAGTGATACCCCCGCAAAAATCTAAAAATATGCGACAAACAGGAAGTAGATGAGCAAGGAGCATGAAATCGCTTTACACCACATGGGACTATGGGATGAAGCAATATGCAAAGTATTAGGCTGCTGCATGTTATAGTTGCTGAGAAAACTGCGACGGAAATTTTGTAACGGACGGACGGACAGACAAGGGTAAAACAGTATACCCCCCTCTTCTTCGAAGCGGGGGTATAAAAATGTCCACACAGTCTCTAGTAGACCAAAACTACTCTATCAGACAATGTTATAATGACTGACAGCACAAGTCTAAGCAACCAACATAGCAATGTCCATATTTGTATAATAGAAGATTTAGGCACTGAGGTGTTACAGTTAGCAAGGTCCATATTTGTATAATAGAAGATTTAGGCACTGAGGTGTTACAGTTAGTCATATAGACCACATCTTATAGTATAACACAGTATTAGAATTTACTCTTTTTTTTATGTTTCCTTTTTTTCTTACGTTTACGTGTAGTTTCCTCTACAATATTGTTTTCACATACATCCTGTGTTCTTTGAGGAGAATCTACAATATTGTCTTCACATATATCTTGTGTTCTTTGAGGAGAATCTACAATATTGTTTTCACATACATCTTGTGTTCTTTGAGGAGAATCTACAATATTGTCTTCACATATATCTAGAGTTCTTTGAGGAGAATCTATTATATTGTTTTCACATACATCTTGTGTTCTTTGAGGAGAATCTACAATATTGTCTTCACATATAGCCTGTGTTCTTTGAGGAGAATCTAAAAATAGATATCACAAGTCTTTAGTTACATACCAGTACATGTAGTTATTGTATACATACCAATAACAATGAATACATGTCAGGGCTTGACATTATGTTTTAAAGGTTGCCAGATTAGACAACCAGCTATATAAACCAAGCTGCCTGAATCCAATTTTAGCTTGACAAGGGCAATCTGTCAAACCCTGCATGTAGTGTCCTCCAAAATTCAAATCAAATTTTGACAAGAAATGTAATGTGGAAACCGCATTAAAGGGAAATAAGTTGTGGTTACTTTCTAACTCTGTTCATCACATGGTATGTTATCATTGTATGAAGTTTCATAAAGATTTGACAACAAATGGCAGAAATATATGGTTAAGAAAAACTTTAATGCAATTGTTAACAACACCAGACGCCTGCCCACCTGCTGGCCGGGGTTTCAACAAACTATAAGCTGAATTTTTTATTGAAAAATCCGGCTAATGGACTGATCATGGATACCACAATTAATTTAACTACTATAAATGGTTCTTTATGTAACTGAGTGTCACATTATGTACCTGTTCACATAATGGGGAGATATGTAGTACGGAGTCCTATAGTTCACTCAGAGCACTTGCCTTGTAAGAAAAGGGTCTATACCTCAAGCTGCAGTCAGGCTGTATATTTTTCTAACCCTGTAACATTTAGTACCCAACATGGGACCATGACTTTATTAAAATACAGAAAGACTTTGAAACCTAACAAATCCATAAGAATGATTACTCCTTACACATAAGATTCAAGTATAAATCTTGCACAGCAAAAATGAGGGCAAAGTGTGTATTATACCCTGTATAAATGGCAAATACTACTGCTTAGGGTATTAACCAGATTTGACTCCGCCCCTTCCACACTTGTCAATGATCATTGTTGATTGACAAAACTACTTTTATTGCCTTGTAAATCAGAGACTAAGTATCACTCTGCAGGGTAAACTGGTCAGGCATTTTCTGTGTCAGTAGTTTTTGTTTAGTGGAATATCTTAAGCCTTTCAGTGAAATCGCTGAAAGCCTAAACTAGTCAGTTGAGAGACACTTGTAATAGTTACTAGCTCTTTATATGGGATTGTGAGATTTGAGATGAATTTCAAGTTTGTGGTGGTAGGGAGGGGGGCGTTGTCATAATACTAATTTGTTTAATTTATGGGAATTATATATATCCAGCTACAGTAAAACTCGGATATAACATACTTAGTTATAACATACACTCGGTTACAACATACCATTTTTTCTGGCCCGTTTTTCATCCTTATATATAACATACTTAGTATTCTATATGGATATAACATACCTCAGTTATAACATACCTTATTTCTATGGCCCAGCGAGTATGTTATATCCGAGTTTTACTGTAAATAGCTCATCACCTAGTAAGATGTTAGAGAGAGAACCTGGGTTTAAGTCCAAGTCAAGCTGCTTGTTTTCTCTCACTGTGACATAATTGAACTGTGAATGTTTATAAAAACATTATATATCACTATATATTGAAGAGAAAGTAAAATGATTACCTGCTCCAAAAGGTCTTAATTTATATGGTAGATTATCAGGTATTGTATGTTTCTTTGGTTTGGTTTTAGTGAACACAATAGGTGGAGGTAATGGTATCCATGGTAACACATCTATACATCCTGTCACCTGGGTATCTAATAAATATAACAACATTTAGTTTTATATCAAAATATAAACAGAACTGTGTGAACCTACCAATATATCACATTAAATATATGACAATGAATATTTACAAATTGTAATAGCCTAACACTGTGATTCAGGTCGTATTGTAGGTCATGCATGTTATAGTACTTAAAACAATGAACTTGTCCACTGAGGAGGTGAATACGCTGATGCATGAACAGCATTTTACTGATTTAAACATAGCACTGTTATAGTCAACATTTATTTTAAATAATATATATTTTCTTTGTATATGTTTTACAAAAATGTGTTTATAAAACAAGTGTCTACTAACCAAACTATAAAATTATATACATAATTCCCCCCCCCCTAAATATTGGTGTAATGAAACTGGCTATGTTTATTTACGCGGACAACCTGTACATAATATATACAAGTATATGTATATAAATAAATGATATAAACAATAAAACCAAAGTCATAATTTTATCATGAGTATAGAAGTACTGTACTAAGTATTTAAATCAGTCAGGTAAATGTATGGGTCATTGACAAATAAAAAACTCAAATAAAAAAAAGGCTCTAGATCAATTATTCTAGCTCTAAAATATAATCTAATCCATCAGGGCTCGAATTTAACAAAAAAATGGATTTGCAATATTTTGCGTGTTGATTTTACTTCAACCCGCAAAACGAGAAAATCACTCGTATTTTTCTCAATTTTTTTCTAGCAAAGGTATTTACTATTCATACATGCAATAAACAAAATAGCACCATATACAACTATGAATAGAACAAGAGCGTTATTGTAGGATAGACAAAGAATGTCAAACCTGTTTTACAGAGAATCTTCAATTCATACTAGCGATCTATCTATCTGTCTGTTTAACACTGATTTAAGTCTTATTAGTTATGACAGTAATATTATTGCATCAATTTCAACTCGCGAATACTTGCAAGTTAGAATAAAAGTTACTCGCAATTTTCAAAATCCACTCGCATTTTGCGAGTATGCGAGCTTAAATTCGAGCCCTGAATCCATAGATGTTTGCACTTGTAACAAAGTCTCAGACAAGACTAGAGAATGATTTGATCTAATGATCTACTTTTTGATACCACACGACCCATTATTGAACTATTGATATAGAATAATGTAAAATTGAACTATTGATATAGAATAATGTAAAATTGAACTATTGATATAGAATAATGTAAAATTGAACTATTGATATAGAATAATGTGAAATTGAACTATTGATATAGAATAATGTAAAATTGAACTATTGATATAGAATAATGTAAAATTGAACTGAAATATGTATAAGTGATTTGACAATTTCAGTTAGTTTATCATTAACCCAGGTTGGTAGCCCAGTTGGTAATGTACAAGGATTTTGAATCTAGTGCCCCATGGGGAGTACAGGTGTGAATCCATCCCAGGGAAGTTATACCCATCCATGAATATTTGACAATTATGTCAATTTTCCTCCATTAAATTAACAAGGTTTATGTAGAAGTTTCCAGCCTGAGTACTGATTATTGACAAGGCTCCAGAACAAACTAGGTTAGGTGCACTGGTTGCTATAACTTGTTGACACAGCACTAAACCCGGTATAAATAAAATAGTTAATAATGATCACATAAAGTGAAAGTAGTGAAAAACTTGCAGCAAACGATATAATAGATTTTATCCTAGAAACCAATCAATAAGTTGAACATTATCTATAAGCTTATTATATTCCAAGGGTCCTTACCTAATTTATAGTTGCCTTGGTCATCTGTTACAAGACTGGTATGTCTTTTCTGAAATTGATAAAAAAAGGTTTAACATACACAATTAAATGAATTATAACAGATTCTCAACAATATAATGTATTTTGTACTAAATCAACAAATTCTTGTTCAACCAATAATTGTACTTTACTTATATAAGCTTTAGCTAATATTACAATATAAACTACCTGTTGGTGAATTTATTCTAAAATATACAGTGATAACTAGGGGTGTAACAATAAGGTAGACATGGAGAGCATGAATTAATAAACATGCATTGCCTAATTTGGATCAACATTACACACATATAAGTATTTTCAAAAAGTCTCTGAAACTAATGCTTAAATTATTTGTATAAAATGGATTATATGTTAGAAAATTCATATTTGAAACTGACTAAGTGAGAAGAACTTTTCTCTCATTTGACTACACCTAGAAAAGCATTATAAGATTACTTCAAATTTCAACAATTTTTTATACATTTTCAGTTAACCATTACACCCCTAGTAATACAAGTACTAAGTTACATTTCTGATAATTTTTTATTATTTTGCCACAATCAGTTGTGTTTATCCTATCACAAGAGACATATTTTTACAAATAATCCATGCTGTGGTCTGACATTAGATTGTGAGACCAATAAAGATATGTGTATTCAAGGGACATAATTCATTAGTTACATATTTATTTACTTCAAAAATCTAACAATTAATATACAAACCATATCTTCAGGATATTTGTGAGTTATAACTTCATATTGATTCTCAGTCTGAAAATGTAACATACAATTTATTATACAATTACTGTAAGAAATGTTTTCAGTGTATGAACAATTTTCAAAATTAACATGGTAAAAATTAGCATGTATTACTGTCTTTAATGTGTGGGTGAAAAGAAATATCTATTCAAATTGTATTCTATATCAAAACAATTATTTAAGTATCTGAAAATGTTCACAGTGCAAATGTTAAAGATTAATTAATATTGTTATAATACAAACACACAGTATCACAATATAGCAATAAAACAGAAACATGTTGAGAAACTGTTCATTCATCAAAGTTTATTAACTTATAACTATTTGACATATAAACAAAGTTTAATGAATGCATTCATTGCCTTGAATCATCCTTAGCACAAGCCCTATCTATTTTATGTACTAGTAAATGGCAATATTATTAACTAACATCACTATATGAAATAAAGAATTTAACAGATTCTTTTATCAACAAATGGACAATTAAACTATTTTTGTTTGTTTTGTTGGGTTTTATCGCAGTAGCAACACATTGTAGGTCATATAACGTCAGTCAGTCAACCTACTCCCTGTTCCTGGAAAGGCTAAATCTTTGGATTAAGCCGTTAACCAACTACTAAGCACATACTTTTGTCAGTGACTAACAACTGCCCTACATAATTAAGAATCATTAGTAGGAGGGAGAATTACCTCAGAAATAATTTCATAACCAAGCTCCACGAAAGTATGCTCAGTCTGGGAATCAAACCCAGGACCCCCTGATTAGTAGATTTGCGTGCTACCAACTGAGCTTGCTGGGCAGATAAAACTATTAGGAGTCAGTTAAGATGACTTGAACTGACCGTGAAAGTAAAATATATAATCCCAGAATCCTACCTGATCTGTTTCTATATTAATGTTACTTGTACCATTCATGTTTATACTTTGACCATGTAGATGAGATATATCTATCTGAAATAAACAATTCAATACAATAACTTGATAGATTTAACTGACTTCATCATGTTGTTTTATGTCAGGCATTTTTTCGGGTTGATCGGTAAAGGGCAAACAAACTTAATTTTGATTTTAGGCTTTAGGCTTACTAAACAGTAGATAATGTATGAAACTGTTCTAACTATCTTGAAAATGTAACTCAAGCATTCATTTTACTATGAAAAAAGTTAGCCCTAACCTTAAAAACATTCATTTGTGTCGTTCTAAACATAAATATTTACAAATATAAAAAATCTGATGATTCTAGGCTAGGTACACAATAGAAAAAATATTTATTATTTATTTTCAAACCCACTTAAAACAAATGATGTTTTAATTAAAGGTACAATCTAGAATGGATACAAAATAAAACACAATGTATATTGTGGCTCAGAGTCAATTGAACATTTCTATGTTTCTCTTTTATTGTAATTTCTTCAGTAAACTAAAATATTTTGACTCTAAGGCCACAACAAGTTGATCATATGTTCTACGGATTTTTCTGGAAAAAAAAGGGGCGAGCGAGCGAAAAAAAATATTAAAAAAGTTTTTATTCACTTGCTTTATATAGCGGTTTGACCAAATTTTTATGAGCGAGGAAATAAAAATTATTTTTTTTGTAAAAACCGTCAATATTAAGGTGCGAGCGAATCCATAGAACATATGATCAATTTGTTGTGGCCTAAGCCATCAATATTTTTAAAAAATAAACAATTCTTACATCTGCAGGCATACTAATCACATAGAGTTGTTTCCCTTTGATATCTTTCTGTGTTAAACTTCTATCAGTAGAATCCACAACAAAATTCTCAGGATATTCATATCTAAAATATAAAACCAAATATATACATTAAACATACAGACATAAATAAATGCAAGTATATATAAGAAGCGGGAGTGGCCAAGTGGTTACAACATTGGACAGGTAATCATTGGATAGCCATTTCCACATTCATTTGAATTGCATCCAAAATCTATCCCTTCCCAAAATCTATCCCTTCGCTAACTTTATCTTACTAGCTCAGTACTGAGGGACCAGGAAGTGGACTAGACAGTGATACATCTAAGTTGTAAGAACTTGTTTCACAATCAAACTAAAATAAAATAGTATAAACTAGTGTATAATAACTTTGTATTGTACATTTTTTCTCAACTGTCAAAGTTTGAATAATTTTGTGGTCAATGATTACACACTATCTCAATATCACGAGTGTTAGACAAAGAGCATGAAGTCACCGAAAAATTATTCATGTTTTGACAGTTTAGAAAAAAAAAACTATATATAGAATTTACTAACAAAGGAACATTAGAGCCATCATCAATGTAAAGGTCACTTGTAATAGTACATGGTTGTTAAGTATAGTATAGTTTTGTTAAATTAACCTGTCACAACTTGAATGATTGCACTGTAACTGAATATGTTAACCATTGAGCTTCTGATCCATATTACAATGTAATTATTGATGAACTAACTACATAATTATCTGCGATTTTGAAAATCAGCGAAAATAACAAGGTCCAAAAGAGTAAAAATTACATTATTTAAGTCAGAATTATTTAAGTTGTTACAGGTTGATACAACAAAACCATACTGTAGATAAAAACTCATAAATTAGAAGTCTAAATAAAGTAGTATAATGTCATGTATACTCTGTATTTATTTTACAGTATAACAAAGGGTTGATTAATTAGATTAGTTGAATGGGTACAAATGGGAGACTATTGCACATCTAATTAATAACTAAGAACAGTTGTTTTTGTTGGAGTTTGTACTGGCTAATATACTGGAAGCAATTTCTACATTTTATGACGCATGTCCATCAGAACCTGTCCATAGAGGACACCTGTCCACAAAGGACACTTTGGGATTTTCCCGTGACTGTCCTTTGTTTACAGGTTAGACTATATATGAACAATGACTTACTTCCATTTATTCTTGTCTGTTGACTTCCTAGATGTTCCTCCAACAGCTCCTACATCTTTCTTTTTCTTCTTCTCAATAGGAAGTTTAGAACCAGGTAATAATTTACTAGGCCCAGGTATCACTGTTATCACTGGTTCTACAACGTCACTTATATTTGAGCTAACATCAGAGTAGCTGTCAGAAACAACCATGTCAACATCATCTGATTGTTTAAATGTATCAACAGTTTTTACTTTCCTTTTAGTAGTTTTCTTTTTCTTAGTAGAAGTGGTAACAGATAAATTTAACAATGAATCACTTAAAGTAGATACATCATGACCTCTTTTCTTAGATGTCTTATCTCCCTTGGACCATCCTGGTGAACTTTCAACATAACTGTCAGTGACTGATGTTTTCTGTATTGTATTATCTCCCTTGGACCATCCTGGTAAACTATCAACATAACTGTCAGTGACTGATGTTTTCAGTATTGTATTATCTCCCGTGGACCATCCTGGTGAACTATCAACATAACTGTCAGTGACTGATGTTTTCTGTATTGTATTATCTCCCTTGGACCATCCTGGTGAACTATCAACGTAATTGTCAGTGACTGATGTTTTCTGTATTATATTATCTCCCTTGGACCATCCTGGTGAACTATCAACATAACTGTCAGTGACTGATGTTTTCTGTACTGTATTATCTCCCTTGGACCATCCTGGTGAACTGTCAACATAACTGTCAGTGACTAATGTTTTCTGTACTGTATTATCTCCCTTGGACCATCCTGGTGAACTGTCAACATAACTGTCAGTGACTGATGTTTTCTGTATTATATTATCTCCCTTGGACCATCCTGGTGAACTGTCAACATAACTGTCAGTGACTGATGTTTTCTGTACTGTATTATCTCCCTTGGACCATCCTGGTGAACTGTCAACATAACTGTCAGTGACTGATGTTTTCTGTATTATATTATCTCCCTTGGACCATCCAGGTGAACTATCAACGTAACTGTCAGTGACTGATGTTTTCTGTATTGTATTATCTCCCTTGGACCATCCTGGTGAACTGTCAACATAACTGTCAGTGACTGATGTTTTCTGTATTATATTATCTCCCTTGGACCATCCAGGTGAACTATCAACGTAACTGTCAGTGACTGATGTTTTCTGTATTGTATTATCTCCCTTGGACCATCCTGGTGAACTGTCAAAATAACTGTCAGTGACTGATGTTTTCTGTATTGTATTATCTCCCTTGGACCATTCTTGTGAACTATCAACATCAACATCAGAGTCTGATGAGAGAACCTCTTTTGATTGTGGGTGTGGAGTGTTTCCCATTTTAGACTTTAAACTTCAATAACCTCAAATACTGTTTGTATTGGCTTTTTTCTGGAATTAGAAAGTAATATTTATGAGTTCAGGTTTAGATCAAGTATACTTGTCTCATAGTTCTTTATTGATAAATTTTGGGACTGTACAAATAATAAAGGCTGTTGTATTATATTGACACACTAAATGCAGGTACATGTATTGCTAGAGCTATACTTAACAAAACTGCTAAGTACACAGATTTCAATGTTGTCAGAAATTTTCATTTTCAACATTTATGTCTGATTGTTAATGGATATGTGTACAGGACTATACTGTCGTCTGCTTGCATGGTTTTCATGCTTCTTAACTGATGCAAAATTGCTTTCTTCGTGCATGTGCAGAAAAGCGGAAATGCGCACGTGCTTATCGTGTAAAAATTGCATATCGTCAGTTTTAGTGAAAATCATTAGTGTGTTAATTGATATGCACAACGAAAAATCAAGAAATAGCTCAAATGTCGCTTCAAGAACGATAAATTGCCATAGGACTTTTGCCAGACGGTGCGTCGCCTGCAGAATAAGACTTCTAATTGCTAATTTTCTGTTCAATCAAAACAATCAGAAAATCTTACCATATCAACGAATGCGCGACAGAAATGGTTTTGCATTGATAAATTAGAAAGAACCATGAAAGCAAAGGTCAGTATACCACACCAGGCACACCTGCCATCATGTTGAAAGGCAAGGCAATTTGATGCAATTCATTGGCCACACCCTGACAAGTAATCTTAAAATGTGGATTTATTGCCTGGACAAGATTTCGGATGGACAGACAAAGTGACTTCTATACATAACCTCCACTACTATGTGATGGGGGTATAATAACTGTATCATATAGTGCGGACATATTGACCCCGACCTTACCTTTCTCATTTGCATCTTATTATCAGATACACATATCCCAGCGAAAATCAATACCACGCCTAATCTACACTTCGGCTCGTTACGTATTTAAAACAAGCAGTCGATTTACATTGATTGTAAATAGCATCGGCGGGTACTTAGTTGGGTTGCATGGGGCTTGTAGGTTTTGAGGGTGTAATGTCGGCTATGGCTTACATTATAAGTTTAACAAGACATGTATAGAGTATATATGTGCATTCAAACGTGAAACTTGTTTTCTTACATTTGTAATTACAAATTATAATAAAATGGGCGGGGATGGCGGTTGTGGGGCTAAAACCTACAACTTTTAAATTGGTAGCTAGCCTCATCGTATAATATTCTGGTCCGGCCTATGTGTAATAGAGACTCATTGTACACTTTAAATGTACTTTAAAATTAATCCCTGTGTTATAATTACATTCGAGCCTTGACGGTATAATCCGATTGTTTTCGAACATTAATACTACCTTCGTATTAAATGTAATGAATATTCTTGCATAAAGGTCAGGTCGGGGTCAATGTGTCCGCACTATACCATTTAATTTTAAGAGTATCAAGACTAGGGATGCTGCAAGTACCCGTGTACTCAACCAGGAAATAGAGTACAAATATTCGTCACATCCGAAATTGTCGTATCTCGATCTATCTTTGGAATAAAATGGCAAAAAATTAAATTTATGTACTATGCACACTTGACTACACAAATCAACCAGAAAATAACCTAACAAAGCATTAATGAACAGTAAAGCTACCAAAGGAAACAGTTTCAAAAACATTTTCCAATGAAACATTTAAATTTTCAATAATAGCTTGAATCTTTAAACACATGTTTATTATTTATAAAGACGCAATAAATGTAAGAATGCAAGCATCATTAAGTTATGTTAAAAAAAGCTCAAAATTGCTTAATTTTCAAAAAATTCTACACTTGTTGACAAAAATTAACAGGCACGTGCGAAAAAGAGTTAAAAATGTAAATGTGTTGTTTCCTGAAGCATCTTTTTCTAAACCAAAAATAGAAGACTTGGATGATCTCGTTAGTTTTAAACCCAATTTATAAGTACAAAACTTTGAGTCCCTTTCATGATATATAGACTGATTGATGAAGGACCAAACCCCTGACTGTATAAATAAAAAGGCTATCATGTTATACTGACAGAAGTTGTGATATTACTGTAGTGAAATTTTGCGGACCATTTGGGTTAAAAAAAATAGATCGCACACATGCCTGATAGTTGTGTCTAAATTTCTAAATACACTAGATGGTAGCCCGTGCAAGCACGGGCTTTAGGTAATGACAGTTCTCGAAACTGTTCCTCGAAACAGGCATGTTTAAAAAGCATGGGTGAGTATGCCATTTATGGGTATTATTTCGAGAACAAAGAACGCATGCTTGGTGAATATTCAAAAAATGGCAAGAAGGTTGCACGTATTCTGGGTGATTCCCCATGATAATACAGCAGTTACAGTCATGTGATTACATTCGATTCAGTAAAGATCAGAAATATTTTACTTCACGTCGAGAATCAAACTCGAATTTAACTTGTGGTGGCAGTAGTTATTGATTTGATAAAGGGAGATAACCGCTGCGGGGAGTTTGGTTTGACGTGTCTATTTTTAGTTTTATCTAGAACTATTTTTAGACACAAAAAAACCCACTATTTTTGTTGATTTTTGGCAGTTTTTGCAAATATCAAGAGGCTTTGTCAAAAAAGAATTGTCAACTTGATATGCCGGTATATAGGTGCTCCAGTGACAAACAAAAGATTTATTCAAAGCTGCACAGTTTCTTCCACAAAACAGGAAACTCGCAAATTTAATAGTATAGATGTACAGGTATATTATGTGCACCAACATTTAGATCCATAAACTGAACAAATAATATATTTAAGATAAATACATAGCAGGGATGGAAATTAACAGGCGCCCACTCGCCTGAGGCGATCATTTTCCGACGTGGATTTCTAAGGATGGTAGCCCACTGTGGCAACTATCGTTCCCAACTCGAAAAATATTTTTTGACTCTTTAAAACTTTGCCCCAAGAGTCAATGACTTGGTTTTTGATGTCAAGTTTATAGCAAACAAGGAAGTTTGTTGCACATTGTTAAATTTAAATAGAAAATATGCTTTTGAAATAATTAGGATATAGACAAGAGTCCATGAGAGCTAGACTTCAATGTAGGTATGCTTGCTGTTATAATATAACTATAATTTGAGTTGACAACACTCAGTAAAACCATAACAAATACTATTGGCTGAAACAGCAACGAGTATCTGTTATTGTATTTTCAACCTGTTTGAATGGTGGACCCCTAAATTATTTGGTGGGCCCCTGAATCCTAAAAGCTAGTAGCCCACTTGGGCAACCATACCAAAAAAGTTAATTTCCATCCCTGTAAATACATAGTGACTAGTACATTATCTGTTTTACATGATTACAATAATCATTACAAATTTAAAGCATGAGCAGGTCCAGCAGGAAGGGGTCAAGGGAGGTTGGGAACCCCCCTAGAATTTGGAAAATGTACCTGTCCATTAGTGTATTTCTTGCCTGTAAGTCATTTTTAAGTAGCATGAAGCAATTTTTTTTGGTGCTTAACAAGAAGTTTTTATAATCAATATAATTGCATTTTTCTGCAAAATGTGTAATGTAGTTGTGGTTTCGAGGTTTTAAAGTTCTAACCCCCCCCCATTGAAAAGTTTGCCCCCCCCCCCCTAGAAAAAAATCCTGGATCCACCCCTGTAAAGTTATTGATCTGCAGACCATCATTTGTTATCAAAATACCACAGGAGCTTGACATTCTGTATAGTAATTTGAAAAAATATCTCTCTATCTTATAATAAAAACTACCAAGAATTTAATGCATTTTGTCACCATACTGCAGTAGTATTAAGCATTAAAATGATGGACCTGTCCAGTTTATAGGTCAATCAGATGTAAAATTATGTAATGTGCACAGAGCGGTTTGTTGAAAATGATTCAACACTAATACAATGCTGTATACAATCTGATTAAAACCCAATCTTAAATGTTCCGCTTGAAAACTCGCTAATTTAGATCTGGCCTTTTTCAAACGAAGGTCACATTCAGGCAACCTTTTCTCATCATAATATTCACAATGAAATTGTTATGATACGTAACTTGTTTACATCTTCTACGTCACGCAATTTGAAATGAGCCATCCAATTGCATACTGAATAATACCGCTGTTAAATTAGCATGCAAAACTTGGTCTAAAAATAGAAATTACGAAATCAAAATGTGATTAATAGTGTTTTCGTCTAGATGAAAGCTATGCATTGATTGGTCGAAACAAACTTCATCTCGACATGACCTTCCACGGAGAAAGTAGAGATCCTGTACGACAACGCTCTACAGGATATCTGTTTACGGAGATTGTTTACAATATATAATTATTTTCCTCGGGGTCTACTTTGATCAATGATTAGAAACAACTAAAACCAAACATATAGGCTGTAATCAACAAACAAGCAATATATACGTGTGATCCGAGCGGTAACAAAAAAAACACGAGTCATACAATTATCATACAAGGCTCAGGTTTCAACACCAGGCGTGCTGAAACCACCAGCAGTTCCAACCAGCAACTCAAATAATATGTCAGATGACATGACTGAATAAAACCAAAATAGCCAGGTACTGAACCAATGCCGTTTTAACTACTTCAAAGGTACTAACTCAAAGCAACAATTACTTAATCGCTAGAAACAAGTTCGAGCCTCAGCGTTGAAACCACCACGGTTACGATCAACAACCATCACAACACATCATGACTAATCTGAGGTTTTAACCTGAACTAAACAAACCATGCAATTAATGCTTAAGACGTTACAACTTCTTCCTTATAACACCACTACTCAGTACTATGATTAGCCAATCTTTGACCCTCTCATTAGGGCTGGGACGTGTAAAAAATTGGTACCCCGATACCCGAGGCTGTTTTACCTGCGGGTACCCACTGTTATCATGAAAGAGTTATTTTTCCTACATTTTCCCACAAACCAAGCAACACCAAAGAGCCAAGCTTTTTTTCAAACTTCTCGGTGAAAAACACAGAACTAAATGTAATAATTGTGCCCTTGAGTTGATTTAACATGGTGGCGGTAGGCCTCTTCCATAAAGGAAATCATCGAGTTAAACAGCCTATGAGACTTCGTAAACGATTCGCTACAGTATATATCAGAGCCGATCAAATCAATATCATTCAATCCCCTTTCATAGTGCATTCTGGCAATTTCTGTTCCGTCAGAAAGAGTTTTCAGCGTCGCAGTGCTTACAATAGCAAAGCAGAGAGCAAGTCTTGACCCGAGTGTCGCAGACGCAGTTATATATATGAATAAATATAACAAATTCAGGTTACATGCCACCGAGCCTTTCAAGGTCTGTTTGCCACCATCTATGTTTATTACGTCCGAGCCAGAAGTAGGTCTAAACGTACCAACAGGTAGTTCTGAGCCCTCCACTTCATCCACTTCCAAGTCTGCAGACCAGTAGTGGAAATGCATCTGTAACGTGTCCGATGGGCGCGCGGCCGTCAAGCCGGCGCTCGCATACGTGTTTTAAGTCGATGCTCGTCTTAGCACAGACTGACTAGGCTTCCGAGCTTGCTGCAGAGATGGAGACGAGACAATCCCAGGACACTGACTTGTGCTCTGGGCTTAACAACAATGTGGAATATATATTTAGTTGGATTTTCCTCAAGCTATTTGCTTATATGATTAGAAAACTTAAATAAAACGTATATAGTAATATGTCAGGGCTTTTTTTCAGTATGTGGAGAAAGGGCCTGGAGCCTTACTTTGTATAGAACAATAGGGAAAATTCTAACGCAATTTCATTGATAGGGGAATGAAAAATCAAAAGTAAACTCCAACTTTAGGGAAAACTGCATGATTTCAAAGAAATTTCAGAAGGGGAAGGCGCCTGTAAACGGCCCCTGCTATATAAGGAAAAAAAGCCCTGTATGTACAGGCACAAAGCATAAAACAAAAACACACTCCTAAGACAATACCTCAAAATGAAAACCAATAGAAACAACAAAAGTTATAAGACACGATAGAATAAAACTACAGTATAAGACTGTACAAACTTAAGGTGGGTCGGTACCTTACTCGGAGGGAAAAACGAAAAAAAAATTATGTTCGCCGATTATAAAAAAAAGTTAGCAAGCAGATACCTTCATGCTTCTTGTTTGTTTTCTTGGTAACCTTAGTGACGTTGTCGTTTTTTTTCACGACGTCACGAACGTCACAATCATTCGCGCTAAAAACAGGCATGCAAGTACATTAAACCCATATATTTAAAGTATTGAGTGTCCGAGGCCAATGATAATTATACCAAAATGTTTCTGAAATGTTGTTGCATACAAATATTTTGTTCCGATTATCTTAATATCACGTCAGTCGTAAAGATTGTACATTTCATCACTGAATTTAGGGTTTTCACGTCTAAAAGGTTTCACCAATTGCCGCGTTATAACGTTTATTTTCAAATAAATGCAGAACGGTGGTCAAATTCTTATCGCAATTTTTGAAAACTACACACTTTTTGTGTCATTTTAATGAAATAAAAAAGGAAAGTGAACGTTCTCAGTTTTTCACAATATCGCTTTCAAAGTAAAATTACCTTCAAAACAACAATGTTAATATTACGTTGCGCTGACGCTGTGATTTTGGGTTATGTATGTAATTTTCTTGTAAATTTAATTTTGTAGTTTCTTTCCAGTTCTTAATTAATTTCTTGTGATACTCAGCATCAGATCTGTTCAAAATTAATTTAACATAAGTCCGCTTCTACTTATTTTTGCAACAAATGCTTTAATCACAACGTCAGCGTTAGTTACGTTAACGTCGTTGTAATGAAGGTAATTTTACTTTGAACGCGATATTGTGAAAAACTGAGAACGTTCACTTTCCTTTTTTATTTCATTAAAACGACACAAAAAGTGCATAGATTTCAAAAATCGCGATAAGAATTTGACCACCGTTCTGCATTTATTTGAAAATTAACATTATAACTTGGCAATTGGTGAAACCTTTTAGACGTGAAAATCCTAAATTCAGTGATGAAATGTACAATCTTTACGAATGATGTGATATTTGGATAATCGGAACAAAATGATTGTAGGCAACAACATTTCAGAAACATTTTGGTATAATAATCATTGACCTCGGACATTCAATATATCAAATATGTGGGTTTAATGTACTTGCATGCATGTTTTTAGCGCGAACCATTGTGACGTCCATGACGTCGTGAAAAAAACGACAACGTCACTAAGGTTACCAGAAAAACAAACAAGAAGCATGAAGGTATCTGCTTGCCAACTTTTATCATAATCGGTGAACAAAATATTTTTTTCGTTTTTCCCTCCGAGTAAGGTACCGACCCACCTTAATGTTCCAGGCACAGTCTGGAGCAGAGACAAAAGCATTAACAAAAACTAAAAGCTCGGAGACACGACCTCGGGTTATAAACCTTGTCTCAGACAGAACCCGAAACAAAAGCAAATGTAGAAACTAAAACTAATATCCTAAAAACACAACCTCAGGTTGTAAACCTTTGCTTGAAACCGAAAGACTCCGAGCCCGGGTAAATCAATGTTCCGGGCACAGCTCGAAGCTAAAGCAAATCCAAAACCAAAACTCTGAATACAACCTCGAGTTACAAAACGTTTGTTGAAACAAACCGGGTCTGGACAATTCAATGTCTCAGGAACAACTCGGAACTAAAACAAAAACCAAAACTCCGAACTCAACCTCGGGTTATAAAACGTAAGTTGAAACCAACAGACCCCGAGTCCGGACAAGTCAATGTCTCAGGAACAACTCGGAGCTAAAGCAAAAACCAAAACCAAAACTAAAACTCCGAACTCAACCTCGGGTTCTAAAACGTAAGTTGAAACCTACAGACCCCGAGTCCGGACAAGTCAATGTCTCAGCAACAACTCGGGCCTAAAGCAAAAGCATAAACTAAAACCAATCCCGAAACACTATCTCGGGTCATAATACGTTTGTTGAAACTGACAGACCCCGAGCCCGGACAAGTCAGCGTTCCAGGAATAACTCGGAGCAAAAGCTAAAGCATAAACTAAAACTAATCCCGAAACACTATCTCGGGTCCACTGGCACCAGAGTCCATATCTTATGATTATAATGCGTACGTCCCTATATATAGTTCTCTGTATTATAATGCGTACGTTCCTATATATAGTTCTCTGTACATACATATATAATAAACATGGTATTGAACGTTTTCTACAGTGCGTACGGCCCAAACCGTTTTTCTTCAATTCGACTAGTATTTGAAAGAAAATGTCGGTCTCAATTTGAAGATTAAACATAACTCTAACATCATGCAAAGTTACATGGTTTGTATCTGATACCGTTTTCATGAAATTTATATTAATTTCAGAATCACTAGTTTGCAGAGATTCAACGTCACTACTGACTTCCGGTTTAACTTAACCTTGTTCCCTGGATATTAATGATTACGTACACAGACGCAGAATATATCATTGATTACGTATATATTCTATTTATAGAACTTGTGACACGTGAATGTTTACCTAGGCAGTGTGCTCCGATTGGGTTTAAATTTGGCGCGCTTCATTGACAAGGTACGGGAAAAGTCTCCAGGAGTTTATCAACCAATCAGGTTACGCCGGTTAACGCGTCATGATTAAACCGGAAGTGAACAGTGACTCTCAATCGCTGTAAAATGATAGTATTGAAATTACGATTAATTTCATAATAACAGTTTAAGATATAAAGTTTTTGAATAGTCAGTTTTGTAAGGAAAGGTTTAGTCTACAAAACGAGACCGATATTTGCATCCAAATATATTGGTAAAGGTAAAATAAATCTGTCAGACCGTACCTACTGTCAAAATGGTTCAATACCATGTGAATATTATAATGATTGTATAGATCTAGTCCTAACTCGTACACGTACGGTGATGAATACGGGAGCGATTTTTAATTGTGTGCGTTGAAAAAATATTATATGTGCGTGCATTTTAAAGAATGTGAGGACTCTAGTGCCAGTGCTTGGGTCATAGACTACTGCTTGGAGCCAACAGACCAATAGTCCAAACACTCCTATACCACAAGGCCGACCCGGAGCAGAAACAAAACCTCAAACGTTGGAGCAAAATCAGTCTGTCCACTAAAATAACCTCGGGTACGATACAAGGGATAGCCCAGGATAATCACGCTTTACCCCAAAGGTTCTGCCGCCAACGTTAACGTGCAAGAAAGCGCTTCTACCTTAGAGACAAACTACTAATCGCAATGATGCTTGAATGTCAGTACAGCAGATAGCTCATACCCCGCCTGCCAAGCGTCGGCGAATAACCAGAAAATCCGGTTCTGCCACCAACGACAACGAGCAAGAAGGTGCTTCCACTTAAACAACATACTAATCGCAATGATGCTCTGTTGTCAGTACAGTGGATAGGACACACCTTGATCGAAAAGCGTTGGCAAATAAACAGTAGACCCACAACTATCCTCCACTCCAACCATCACCACAAGCAGTCACCAACTTTCTGCTGCCAAATGAAGTTAACACGCATTTATATACTTTTGGACGAGTCAATTTTACTGAACAGTCCATTTTCAACCCAGAAGGTAAAACAAGTTAATTTTCAAAAAGGGAGTTAATTTACACATTTTCCATAGCTGACCTAACTCAATACTATAACTAGATTTAAATTGATTAAAGGTATGAATTTCACTTAAAGTTCTAAATAAAGAGTTAAAAAGGCTAAATACTACATAGTTTTAGATAATTAAAACATATCACAATTCTAAACATGACAGAGAAAGAAGAAAATTCACCAAAACATTCAATTTTAGTAAAGGGAGATAATTTGTCAAAACCATTCAACAAAGAAATTGTTCAAAGGCGATCTTGCTTACAAAGAGAAAATGCTCTCGACAAAGTCGCTGAACAAAACGACAATGCCGGTTCGTTTCACATCTACTTAAATTGTCTCGTATGCGAACATTTTTGTGTGCAGTGTACACTGATAGTGGAGAACGTATATTGACGATGTCAGTTAAAAGTGGAATACGTTTAGTTTTCATGTTTTATTTGCAAATTAATTGAGACAAACTCTTCAGTGTTGATATTTTTGCAATTACAACGAAATAAGTCAAAATGCCAATCCAGCACTCAAGCGATTTTTTTCAAGAAGCAGAATTCATATTAGTCGGTAAATAAATGTTATACATTGACGTCGGTCATATTGCCGTAAAGTAGTACCAATAGAGATTTACACTAGATGAACATTTCCAATTAGTTCTGATCGAGGCTGATTTTTTAATTGCTGAAAATTTCAATTTCAAACTAGTAAGTTTACTATTAAAGTGTTTTATATTACGGGTACCAGGTAATAACTTTGTACCCGGGTAGTACCCTTATCCGACCCGATACTCGGGTACTCGAGTTCTCGTCCCAGCCCTACCTCTGATGATGCCTATGGCTTACTATGAGAACGCAGTTCAATAGATTCCGTAACTCTAGTACATTGTCTTTGTTAAACTTACACTAACGCCATACACCAACACACACTACTCACATACAACACTCACACACAAACACCAGTAAATATTAAGACATTTATTAAGCCAATGTTTATACAGATAATGATGTTATGTTATTAGAAGACGTAACCAAGGAAGTAGTGACGTCATGACGTCACAATGACGTCACTTATTGTTCTTTCTAATTGAAGAGTTAAAATAAGTCCTATAACATGAAATTAACATTAATTATACTTTCTTTTCTTTTTTGTCATTTGATGGTACATCTTTAAGTTTAAATCATTGAAGGTTGTGTTAAAATGAATAGGTACTGAATACATGCAATGATTGGTATTAATCTGTAATGTCTACACCAAATCTATCTCTCTTCTCTGACACATTTGCCATCTATGAATATGTTCTGAATTCCATCTGCTTTTCTTTTGTCTTGCTCTATCCTTTAATCCTCTCTGTTTATAATCAAAATTCCATACTATTTCTCCATCTGTTGAGTTCCTAACTGTTTGAAGCCCTGTGATTTTGTCTCTAGTACAAGTATCACCATTGTAATTCCATATTTTCTTTTCCTGTATTTTGTCTTTTTCTGACACGTAATTTTCTTTAAGGTCTTGATCTGTTGATTCTACATTATTTGATCCTGCCACTTTTAAGTTAAAATCGCTAATTTCAAATTCTTCCTGCTCACCAATTTCTTTCTTTCCAATTTCAAATCCTGTGTAAAGAACCATATTTTCATATTTCAGAGCACTTAACTTTTCCATGCTTTCCCAACTGTCAGGGCAGGAAGACAACAAATGTCTGAATGACCCACATGAATGACATGTTATTCTTCTGCCATCTCGTCCTTTAGGATTCACTTTCTTTTTAAAACCACGAACCCTTTCTTTTTCATTACTATACTTCTGTTCCCAGCTCTTACTGTTGTCCTCCTGTTCACTTCTATTTCCTAAATAAATGCTTGAATACTCCCCTTTAACAACATGATCTCTATTGTATCTCCTACTTTTTTCATCTATTACTTCGTGATATTCTGTATTTTTTCTCTTTATTCCTCTATCTTCCCTAAATTCTGTATAACGCTTCTGTTTTCCGCCTCTGTCATCACTATATCCTATATTATTGCTCCGCTTTCTTCCAATATTACCACTATACTCCATATTACTTTTCCAATTTTCTTCTCTTTTATTAACATTACATCCAAGATCTCTCCCCCTTATTCTTGAATAACCAGCAGCAAGTAATTCTTCTTCATGTGCTGCCAGAAAAGCAGGTTCCAATCTTATATCTATGCGATTACTATAAAACTCTGAAACATTTTCATTTCCTTTAAACTTTTTCAAAGATTTCTTTGCCTGTTCATACAGAGTACTCTTATTTTCATAATCTATCCCAGTCATAACCAGCATTTTCTCTTCTATAGTGATATTTGCATTTTGAATTAATTTAAAAGCCAAAATTTCTGAAGGTAGTGTAATATTTTTCCTTTCTATTTTTCTGTATCTTGCGTCAAACTCAGTTATATACTCCATGATTGATTTACCGCTTGGTCTTCTAAAATTTTCAAAATCCTCAAATTTGTCCAAACTGTCAGTAAGTTCATCTTTCGCCAAATGACCGTCCATAAACTGAAGAATAACTGCTAACCCATCAGCACTTTTCAATTTTTCCAATGGAATTTCCTCGAACACCTTCTCGCGGATTTTAAACTCCTCATCTTCAGGTAATGATAACGCGATGACAATACCTTGTTTATCTTCACTAAATTCTGTAATCTCTCTCCATGCTAACACTTCCTTCTTGAACCGCTCATACTTATCCCTCCCACTGAACACTGGTGGATTAATCCACATTGACATCTTGTCACACCACTTTGACTCCCACACTATCCCCAACTCCTTTGTTTTCAACGCCCAAAGATCAGTTGACTCGCTCAATTTTCCACAACTACACCAAATTTCACAACTCAACACCAAATTCCACCACTCAACACCAAATGCCACAACACCAAACTACCAACACCGCACCAAATTACACCAAGGACTCCTTGTTACGCTCTGCTACCATTGTTAAACTTACACTAACGCCATACACCAACACACACTACTCACATACAACACTCACACACAAACACCAGTAAATATTAAGACATTTATTAAGCCAATGTTTATACAGATAATGATGTTATGTTATTAGAAGACGTAACCAAGGAAGTAGTGACGTCATGACGTCACAATGACGTCACTTATTGTTCTTTCTAATTGAAGAGTTAAAATAAGTCCTATAACATGAAATTAACAGTCTTTGAATGAGTGTCTACCGTTACTTGTTTAGAAATGTTGCCTTGCTAACAAAAGGAGGTAACTTCTATGGAGACGCTAAAATGCAGTCATTACGGTTAAAGTTACAATTATTTTTGCTGACTGAATAAATAAAGAAGGCTAATCTGTTATTTTGACGGAATTTTAATTTGGGTTTCACTGTTATGGACTACATAATTTTAAGAATGTTAAAATATACCTGCTTGACCTATAAACTGGTCCGTAACTCAACAGTTTATTACTGAACAGTAGGACCTGTGAGGATCAAAATTTTACAGCACCTAACCAATCATACAGGTCTGGAGACATTTAACATATTTTGATGCATTGAAAACTGTGGGAATTATAACATAACCCAATCCTGTAGACTTCAACAAATGTTAATTGCAAATACATATTTTTGTTAACTAGTGTGAGTCAACACAGCGGTTGGCATGGTGCATGGACTGACCTTGCACAGAGTCCTTGCATCTACCAGGACCCCAGACCATGTGATCAAATCCTTGTATCTAAATATGGCAATTTGGTGCACACAGAGTATGCCTTACATAAATTACATACTCAGTAATCAGTAATCATCTGATACAATATCAACTTGTTCTATATGGCTAGTGATAACATGATCACCTGCCCAGATAAGTGAACTATTACTTGTTGAAAACCTATACAACAATGATTAGTGATTATATTACAGGGATGATACTTAGTCTGCAGAGCGGACAGACCCCTATAAAATTCTAATCACAGGGATGATATTAATAAACTTGGGAAATGGGCGAAGACTTGGGGAATGAGATTCCAACCAGTCAAGTGTAACATTATGACACTTACTAGGAAAAATGAAACATTTTACAACAACAACTACTTAAACCACTTTAACAGCAATGTTTAACTAACAGACTCATCTTATTTTACAGAGGACTGAATAATAGTAGCAATTAATCAATTAACAAAACCATTACAGAAATCTAAAAACTACCATGAACAACATTTAAATCTAATTTATGCAAGAACTGATGTATACAAACAAAGTGTCACCGGGTCATTAGACACCATTCCTGATGGATGAGTGTGATGAGTGTGTCTTCTGTATGAGTGTATGATTATGTTATATATATCTGTTTAGCTTATTATTATCATCTTTATCCTTTATAAATTCATTTTCATTCTAACCATCTCATACTCACATCTACATTATCTTCATATGTGACGACAACGATGCTGTAAGTATTCGTTGTCCACCTGCACTTTCCGCACGCATGCGCACTTCGCCATAGACACTGAAACGTGCGAACGTTCTTCTCGTCTTTATTTCTTAATTTGTGCATTCTACGTGTATTTGCAGGTATTTATGATATGTATTTATGTCGAATATGTTTATTCTTCATTTAGCATTCTCTCATTATTGTTGTCATTTTGTATTTTTCTTATCTTTTGCAATAAAACGCATGCGCACTTCGCCATAGACACTGAAACGTGCGAACGTTCTTCTCGTCTTTATTTCTTAATTTGTGCATTCTACGTGTATTTGCAGGCTTTTGCCATACATGCTGTCAGCTTTCTCGACTACAACTCACTTGCAGACTTCATATTCATCATAATCTGCGACATTTGGCGCCCAACGTGGTTTGAGATTGTCAAGTTTCCGTGGTACAGAATCGGAACGGACGGCATTGTTTTTACACTTCAAGTTTAGTGACATCACAGCCAATCAGATTGCACCGTTGTGGAAAATACCTTCTTTGTCATCTTGTTGGAATTCCGTTTAGTATCGTGTGGTTTGTCATCTTTATCATTTCATTTATGAAATTATGAGCTCTAACAGTTATTTATTTTAAGTTTTCTTGTGAAACTGAATCATCATACTACGGGTGAGGATCAGAGGAGTTTTAATCAGCTGAATTTATCTTTATTTGGAGATTTGTGACCTTGTGATCGTGTTTGTTTACATTTTGTTGGATCTACAGACTACAGTCGAACTGTTCATTTTGTGTCCATGGATTTGAACTATTTAATTATTTTGTTTTGGACTTTAATATTGTATTTCACATTGAATATATTATATGATTTCTGAATGTTTTTGATTATTATTACTGTGTATGTTTGATAATTGTATTTTATTATTGTTTTTTTAGGAATTTAGGAAATGGTTAATTTAGATTTTTGATTTTTGAGATTGATCTTGAATATTGGTGGAACACTTCACAGCACAGTAATACAAGTATAACATATTAACAGGTTTGCTTATACTAACATCATTATCTAACCTTAATCTTTATCTTTACTAATAATATACTTTAATCATCATTCATTTTCATATTATATATTTATGGTATTTATATTATTGCATTTTTATATACCAGTGTGAAAGTGTGAGTGTATAAAAAAAAAAAAAAAAAAAAAAAAAAAAGATAATCCCATCATAGATGTGATTTTTCCATCCTGTCTCCTAGTTACATTTTACATCCCGTCTTCTATTTTACTTCCTATACTGTCTTTAAGTCTAAAGTGAATAGTCATCCCGACTTTCTTGTATAGTGTAGTAATTAGTAAATCTGTAGTTATTTACTTATAGTAGTATTATGTTTGTAAAGTAATTATAGTCATTGACAATCACATTTATATATCTTGTTCACATGTTGCTATGTCCTTAATAAGTTTATTTTCAGTGAAGTTAAATCAGTGAATTTGGGATGTGATATTTATTAGATATTGGTATATATATGTAAAAGTGAAGACATCTAAAGAAGAAGTTAAAAGGTGATTGTTTTATTAGTTACATTTTGATTGTTTTCCTTAGTCCTGCTGTTTGTCATATGTCTTCTGTCTGGTGTTGTTCTTAGGTGCATTTTTACTATTCTGTTTTGTATATTACAACTGCTTTGTGTATACTCAGTTGTTGAGTACTATATTTAAGTTATATTTATACTTTATTCACTTGCTCAGTGTAAAAGTGATTCATTTATTTGTTTATATTTTGTCAGCAATATTCAAGATGGCTAGTAATATGTCAGATAAATTGTTGGATTACTATGCTGATATTTTAGACAAATCTGGGCGTTATAAAACGACCCGTACTGTTACCAGTACGCCTCATGATAGGGCTGATACCCCTGCACCCCCAGTTCTAAGTTTTAATACACCAGAGCAGGAGTATATGGACAGGCACAGTAGAACTACGGATCATAATCAGTTAGTAAATGAATATCCTCCTACCCCTGTTGCTCCTTATCCCGCCCAAACAGCCCTCCCACCTTACCCTGTTCATTATGCTGTGCCACCAGTTAGGCAACCTGTTTATGAACAGAACAATTATTCTCAAAGAGTGCCAAAACTCTCAACATTTCAGGGAAATGAAAATAGTGAGTCTGCATTCGAACTGTGGTTGTTCGAGGTTAGGTGCCTCATTAGAAACGGTTACTATCCGGAGCACCTGATCTTCGAATCAGTTCGAAACAGTCTCAAGGGAAAGGCAAGGTCTGTTTTATTGAATTTGACAGAGGGTGGTTCTGTCTTTGACTTAATTCACCAACTCGAAGGTATATATGGTAATGTTGCTAGCAATGAAAAGTTGAAAGAAAAATTTTATACCACACAACAGAACAAAAATGAGTCTATTGCTGATTACAGCTTAAGATTGGAACAACTTTTTATGAAGGCAAATTTCCCATTTGACCCTAAGACTAAAAACAGTATGTTATGTAGTAGACTCTGGTCTGGTTTGCAGTCAGCAGAATTTAAAAATTTATCTCGCTATAAATATGAAAGTATAAGTGACTATAGTGTTTTAAGAAAAGAGTTAAGACAGATGGAAATGGACATGCGGACTGTACCAAATGTTCCAAATCCAATCCCCTCAGTCAAACCTGAACCAATACCAGTTAATTTAAACATGACTTCTGTTGAAAGTAAGATGCTTCAACAACTCCAGGAGCTGACTCAACAGATGAGTCAACTGGTTAGTCGTGTCAGTACCTTGGAGAAACAGGTAAGTGACCGTCCCAATCCCTCAAACTCAAAGAAGCCTTTAAACTAGGTTCGACCTTCCCTGATGGGCCAGTAGAAGGTCAACAGTTTAAGTGCCCAATCATTGCACCTCTTGTTGGTTCAGAAAATGAGGTTGATTTGTTATTGAATAATTGTTTAAAGAAATGTTTGTTAGATACTGGGAGTATGATCTCTTCTGTGAGTGAGTCCCTTGTTAATTCTTTAGTACCTAGACCTGATATTTTACAGTTGTCTGATTTTAGTTTGAACATCTCAGGTGCTAATGGACAATCTGTTCCTTATATTGGTTATGTACTTGTGGATATTAAAATTCCTAATGTTACTATGAATAGTCTCTCAGTTCCAATCCTAGTTGTCAAGGATACGAACTATTCTAGTTCAGTACCCATTATCATTGGAACAAATGTGTTGAATTGTTTTAAATCTTGTATTAATGTTGATTGTTTTCCATCTGAATGGAATGATGTTTTATCCTGTATGCCTTGTGTGAATACTTTTTCAGTTCGCAGTTTAAGTGATGCCAGCATAAGTATTCCCCCTTTCTCTTCGAAAGTTGTTAATGGGAAAGTACGAAATGTTGGTACCATGAAAACTGGTGTAACTGAGAGTATGGATAATTCAGCAGACGTTGCTGTTTATCCTCACTTGGTTAACCTTAGAAGTAGTTCATTCAATAGGATAAATGTTAAAATGTATAACATGTCTGCTTCCTATGTTGTTATAAAGCCTAATTCTGTCATTTGTAGGCTTCAAAATGTTGATGTTGTTAGGAATATTGATCCTTTGGAAGGATGTTCTCAGTCTTCCACTGGTGAGAAGTCTCTTGCAGACCTTGGCATCAGTATACCTACAGACGTTTTAACTGTAGATGAGCATGCCAAGGCCAAGGAATTTTTCTCTGGTTGGAAACATGTCTTCTCATCAGGTCCTACTGATTTGGGACGCACCAATGTTGTTGAACATAAGATCAATTTAAGTGATCCTACACCGTTCAAAGAACATTATAGGCGCATCCCACCTGGATTGTATGAGGAGGTTAGAGAACATTTGAAGGAAATGTTGGATGCTGGTGCTATTCGCCCATCCAAAAGTCCTTTTTCTTCTAATGTGGTTCTTGTTCGCAAGAAAGATGGTTCTTTACGGTTCTGTATTGACTATCGTAAGTTAAATAGTCGTACAGTTAAGGATGCTTATGCACTTCCCCGTATTGAAGAAACCATAGATAGTTTGATTGGGGCCAAGTACTTTTCGAAGTTAGATTTGAGGTCAGGCTACTGGCAAGTGGGTATGTCTGAGTCCAGTATCCCATTTACAGCTTTTACTGTAGGGCCTTTGGGCTTTTATGAATGTAACCGTATGGGATTTGGTCTCACGAATGCCCCCGCCACTTTCCAACGTTTAATGGAAAGAGCCATGGGTGATCTAAACCTCAGTGAATGTTTAATTTATTTGGATGATATTATTGTATTTTCTAAAACTAAAGAAGAGCATTTCAATAGACTTAATTCTGTGTTTCAAAAATTAGAAAGTGCTGGTTTGAAATTAAAAGGTTCAAAATGTGATTTTTTCTGTACAAGTGTTAAGTATCTTGGACATGTTGTCAGTGAAAAGGGGGTTGAAACAGACCCAGATAAGATAAGTATTTTAAAGTCTTGGCCTGTGCCTACATCACTTAACAGTTTAAGGTCTTTCCTTGGTTTTGCTGGGTACTATAGGAAATTTGTCAAAGGTTTTTCACAAATTGCTAAGCCTTTAAATGAGTTGCTAATTGGTCATGCTACCTCTAAGTCTAGCAAGTCCAAAAAGAAGGGCTCTGCTTGGACTTGGGGTCCTGATCAGCAACAGGCATTTGATACCTTGATCAAGTGTTTGTCAACTCCTCCAGTATTGGCTTATGCAGATTTTAGCAAGCCTTTTATATTGAATGTGGATGCTAGTGGTGTTGGACTTGGTAGTGTTTTGTACCAGCTTCAGGATGGCAAGGAACGGGTTATTGCTTATGCTAGCCGTGGGTTAAAACCTAGTGAAAGGAATTACCCGGCTCATAAGTTAGAGTTCCTTGCCCTGAAATGGGCTGTGACAGACAAATTTAAAGATTACTTGTATGGAAATACTTTTAAAGTTCGCACAGACAACAACCCTCTGACCTATGTTTTGTCAACTGCGAAATTAGATGCAACGTCTCATCGTTGGCTCGCATCGTTAGCTAATTTCAATTTTGACATTAGTTATAGGTCGGGGTTGTCCAATGTTGACGCGGACATATTAAGTCGTCTGCCGTCAATAAAGGAGTCTGTTGTGTTCTCAGACGTTGTTAAGGGTATTTGTCTTGGTGGTCTAGTTACACCCCAAGAGATGCCTAGTTTTGAATGTATTTCTTTATCCAACTCTGTTTTACAAGACACTGGGAATGATTTAATTGTAACCAGCTTGAGTGATATCAACTGGTCTACAGAGCAAAAGAATGACCCTACTTTATCCCGTTTAATGGAACTTGTTTCAATTGGTCATAGACCAACTAAAAGACTTAGTAGTTTTGAAACTCCTATGGTTAGACAGTATCTTAGGGAATGGTCCAATATTTTTCTTAAAAATGGTATTCTTTATAGGAAAGGTTTTGTTTCTGGTTCTGATGTTATCCAGTTGTTACTTCCTGATGTTTACAGGGACATTGTATTTAATGGTCTTCATGATGAAGCTGGCCATCAGGGAAGAGATCGAACTTGTAGTTTGATTAAATCCAGGTTCTTCTGGCCTAATATTGATAACTTTGTGGAAACCCACATTAAGAAATGCTCAAGATGTATATGTAGGAAGACTCGCAGTCAAGTCTCTGCCCCATTAGTGCCTATTGTATCTTCATATCCCTTGGAAATTGTTTGTATGGACTTCTTGTCCTTAGAAATGTCTGCAGGAGGATATGAAAATATTTTAGTGATCACTGATCATTTTACAAGGTTTGCACAGGCTATTCCTACTAAGAACCAGACTGCTCGCACTACTGCAAAAGTGTTGTTTGAGCAATTTATTTGCCACTATGGGTTTCCTGCCAGGCTACATAGTGACCAGGGCCGTAACTTTGAGAGTATGGTGATCTCGGAGTTGTGTGAGATTGCCAATGTTGACAAAACTCGCACTACTCCATATCATCCTCAGTGTAATGGAATGGCTGAACGTTTCAACCAGACATTGTTAAATATGTTGGGTACCCTGGAAGAAAACCAGAAAAAGAATTGGAAGGCACATATTCCAACCTTAGTACATGCCTACAATTCTACCCGCCATGAGAGTACAGGTTTAACCCCCCATTATTTAATGTTTGGTAGACATCCAAGATTATGTATTGATGCCTTCCTGGGTATTGAACCTGACTTTTCCTCTTCTAACAAGGCCGAGTATGTATCTAACCTGAAGAAGCGTCTTCACTTTGCTTACAAAGTTGCAAATCGTGAGTCGAGGCGTCAGTCTCAGCGCCATAAGCGTAGATATGACTTGAGAGTCAGGGAAGCAAAGTTACAACCTGGAGACAAAGTATTAATTAGAAATGTTGGTTTGAAGGGAAAACATAAATTGTCAGATCGCTGGAATAGGGATGTTTACATTGTGCTATCTCAGCCCAACTCTTTAATTCCTGTTTTTCAGGTACGCAGAGAGCATGGAAGAAGTGGTATTAAGACCCTTCACAGAAATCTTCTGCTCCCCATTATGGGTTTACCAGTGCGTAAGGAACAGTTGAGAGGTAAAGGTGAGAGTGTAGAAGATGCGGTTCAGACTGATCTGGGTCCTTCTGTGCAGACAGAACCCAGTGACATTGTTAATCACTCTGGTCCGTCTCTCCCTTTAACCAGTTCAACATCCCCTCCAGTTAGCCCTGACAGGTATGTTATCCCTCAAAGAAGAACTCCTGAATTGGACCCTACTGTACATGATTTTGTTCCTAGGAGAACAAGTAGAACCAGAACCAAACCGGCTTGGTTATCTAAAGACTGGATTGTTTAATACCAGTGTTTCATATCATTGTTGAGTATTTGTTTTTACAGTTTAATTTTAATGAGCTCTGAATTCCACATGATACTTATTTTCCACTTACTTTGTGCAGCAGTGTTGTGTTTAAGCATTTTTATCTTTAGATTGATAATGTTGCTGTAGTATACAAGTTTTTAAACTTGTCTTGTTTTCAAAAATGAACAAGATTATTTACTTTTTCCTGTGTTTATTATAAACATTAGGTATTTATTTTTTTACATAAAATAAGTCTTTAATGATGACTAAGTATTGTATCATTGAAAATTGTTTTATGTGTTTGTACTCATGTTTTAATACATTAATGTCTAATATACATTGGTGTACTTTAAAGTTCAATTTCAGCTTAGTAGTTGATAGAAATTATACAGTAGGTAGTGTAGATGTAAAGTCTATAGTTTACTGATAGGTTATGAAATGTCGGGACGACATTTTACTTTGTGGGGGAGTATGTCACCGGGTCATTAGACACCATTCCTGATGGATGAGTGTGATGAGTGTGTCTTCTGTATGAGTGTATGATTATGTTATATATATCTGTTTAGCTTATTATTATCATCTTTATCCTTTATAAATTCATTTTCATTCTAACCATCTCATACTCACATCTACATTATCTTCATATGTGACGACAACGATGCTGTAAGTATTCGTTGTCCACCTGCACTTTCCGCACGCATGCGCACTTCGCCATAGACACTGAAACGTGCGAACGTTCTTCTCGTCTTTATTTCTTAATTTGTGCATTCTACGTGTATTTGCAGGTATTTATGATATGTATTTATGTCGCATATGTTTATTCTTCATTTAGCATTCTCTCATTATTGTTGTCATTTTGTATTTTTCTTATCTTTTGCAATAAAAGGTATGCGCACTTCGCCATAGACACTGAAACGTGCGAACGTTCTTCTCGTCTTTATTTCTTAATTTGTGCATTCTACGTGTATTTGCAGGCTTTTGCCATACATGCTGTCAGCTTTCTCGACTACAACTCACTTGCAGACTTCATATTCATCATAATCTGCGACAAAAGTTTTATACCCAACACAAGATTTCAGGGACTGGAACTCTCTACGACCCGATCTAATACTTGTAACAGGAGCCTTACTCTTGGCTCTATCAACCCAGGTTCGAATCTACCTGATCTCAAGTTGGTATAAAAAAATAAATAAAAAGAGACAAATAAGTAAATTCAACTAAGTTTAATGATGATAGCTGATGACGAATGTATTTACAATCAATATAGCAATCACATATTATGGCAATATCATTTCTAAATAATTAAATGATTTGACTATTTGAATCAAATAAATATATAATAAGACCTAAAATTAAAATACTAAGAGAGCCGAAAATTAAGTTACACCCTAAAACAGTATAAAATAAAAAGGTGAGTGGCCAAGGTAGTGCTTACCTAGATGTCCAAAAGAACACTGGCAAAGTTTCAGTCTTTTCGCCCTGTATTTATAGTGTTCGGCTACACAGAGTCAGTGCAACTAGCAAATATTCCTGGGCGGATCTAACCGCAGACCAAGGGGTGATTGCCACTGACAATTATAAAATGCATAACCACAACTAAAGCTTTAACCATGTACAGTAATAGGTTTACAAAACTACAATTAAACCATATATACTGACTGATTTTAACCTATTGAATGACAAAAGTTACCATACTAAGTAAAATATAGCAGACCATTTGTAAAATGAAACATAAAACAGCTACGCTACCGTTCATATAAATTTCACTACACTAATCAATGTGTATTCAATGAGTTCATGAAGTAAAACTTTATGTTTCTTGTGAAAACACAAGGAAACTCCAACTCTATTACCATATGAGGAAATAAGGTGGTATGTACAATTAGAAAATACACTAAAATAAACATAGATTTTAAGGTATTATGTCAATTATAATTCATTCCTGCTACATACTAAAGAGTAATTAATGTCTACAGATCCTGTGACCACCTTCACTTCCCTAATCAAATCTATTGATAATTAAGCTGACACCTGACACTTGCGTGGTATAAAAATGTGGTATAAAAATGTCATACCCAAATCAAGATCAAATGTACTCCTGGACATTCAGTGCTGTAAACCAACAAATCAAGACGGTACTTAAATTTTTTAAAGTATTTGTCAGTCCTCCAGGTTGTGCAGTGACTGCTGTGTCTGATAGACAGCCATTTTTTTTTATTAATTAACAATTAAATTGGATGTCATTCTAAATCTAGAATTGTCAATTCCGTGACCTTGACCTTCAATAACTGGTTAAACAAACCAGAGACATTGATATCATTTCTGAACAAACGTACTAGTCATCAAATTATTTGATATCGCATTTTATATGATGACAATGTGTTATTGAATACAACAACGACACTCACTCAGTGACTGACTTCATCTACGGCCCCACGGGTACTCGCGAAAACTGATTATAAATAAGAAAATTACACTTTGTCAATGAGACAATCAATTATAATGTGAACAGAACACGATGGCTACGCCTATATTAAATTTATGTCATCTTATATTAGAAAAAAAAAGAATTAAAATGTAATTTTGTACTGAAATATTTACAATACTCACATGCGCTCATGGTTGTTGACAAGTTGTGCAGCAATTGGCGGGAGATGGCAGAAAGTTGCGCAGTTATCTGTCATTTATTGGAAAGTTTCCAGAATATCATATACGGAATACTTCTGTCTTCTTGGCTACACGCTGCAACCTCGGCGATCTTCTTCAAAGATTCAACTGTCAAAGCGAATTAGGGTTAGTTCATTTATCGTAAAGACAGAACAGTAGTCATTATTTATCAAAAAACATCTATGGCTTCTAAAGTTTACTACGGTAATTACGTCGCTAATAAACACTGATTTCATTCTAAATAAACAAATTTCCAATTCTTTCAAAATACTTCTACTTACCTAACCAAATAATCATAAATCACATTAATCCATTGGTGAAAGGCAGTTCCTTTTTGGTCGTTCTGGTAACTGGGAAATCTATCCGAAATCAATGTACCCGTCCGAAATGCATATTGTTTGTCTGCAATGCAAATGTCTAAAACGCTGACTTAGATACTGACAATGTAAACAAAGAGGAAATTTATTAACGGGTCTACAAGTTTATGATCATATTTTAGTTTTCATTCAAGAAAGAATTTCTGGACCCAAGCATATCCTGAATATTTTTATGACATGTAAATCATAGGTTTCAGACAGAAACCTAATTATTTGTTGTAAGACTTCACGAGTAATGAATCTTGACAATGTGACATATTTTGAAATTAGACTTTAGATTGATTTCTAGAATCTCAAAGGCGGATCCAGCGGGGGGGGATGGGGGGGGGTCCGGACCCCCCACCCTAGAATTTAAAAAATGTACCTGTCCATTAGTGTATTTCTTGACTATAAGTCATTTTTAAGTAGCCTGAAGCTATTTTCTCGCAATCTGATTAAAACCCGATCTAAAATTTTCCGCTCACATACTCGCTAATTTAGATCTGACCTTTTTCAAACGAAGGTCACGTTCAGGTGACCTTTTCTCATCATAATATTCATGACGAAATTGTTATGATACGTAACTAGTTTACATCGTCTACGTCACACAATTTGAAATGTGCCGTCCAATCGCAGACTGTGAATAATACCGCTGTTAAATTTGCTTGCAAACCTTGGTCTAAAGATAGAAATTACGAAATCAAAATGTTATTAATAGTGTTTCGTCTAGATGAAAGCTACGCATTTATTGGTCGACACAAAGTTCATCTCGAGGTGACCTTCCACGGAGACAGTAGAGATCCTGTGCGACAATGCTCTACAGGATATCTGTTTACGGAGATTGATTTTCTCGGTATTTAACATAGATTTAATGGTTATGTAGTTTTTATTATTTATATGTGGCATTATTCTGCAAAATGTGTATAATGTGGTTGTGGTTCGAAAGTTTGGACCCCCTAGAAAAAATCCTGGATCCGCCCCTGAATCTCCTATTGCCAGGTAAAACTAGCAAAATATCGAACCTTAACTTTTGACTTAAAATTATTTAAAATCAACCATATTCTAAATTTGGTAGATAGAACGGATCTATGGCAACATCAAGACCAAATACATAGCTCTATACATAAGCACATAAATCAAATACTAGTAGATCAATACGAACCAAACTGATACGCCAAAGAGCTGAACTCAAACTAGGGGTGGGGGGGGTGGGGGGGGGCTTGGCTTGATATACAATAATATTGATATCAGTCGCATTTTTGAAAATATATGATAATTAAAAACACAAAATCACTTAACCATGATAATTAAGCAACAGTACAATATGGTGGTAAAAATACAACAAAATACTTTTGTGTGAGCGAGAAATTACATCATATTTTCATTATTAAAATTATTTTTATGTGCTTCTTTGATGTTGTTATTATTATTATAAGGCTACAACAAGTTGATTATATGTTCTACGGATTTGTCTGGGGGAAAAATGGGGCGAGCGAGCCAGAAAAAAAAATTTAAAAAGTTTTTATTCACTTGCTTTATATAGCGGTTTGACCAAATTTTTTATGGCCGAGCGAGGAAATAAAAATATTTTTTTGTAAAAACCGGCAAAATTAAGGTGCGAGCGAATCCATAGAACATATCAATTTGTTGTGGCCTAAATGTTTTCCATTTTTAGGCAATAGCACTGTGTCGGTAGTTTGCAATATTATGATATCTCAGATCTGAGGCCTGAAATAGACATCTCATTAATGAATCATCATCATCAGCCTCCGTCCGTCTTTGTAGACGATGTATTACGCACTGTGGTTGTTGAACTTGAGCAACATCTGCCGTGGCTGAATAGACCAATTCTCGAGTGACAGTCTCTGGTGCAGACATCGCAGATAAATGCAGAGTCGTTGTTGTTTGTTGATGCCTTTTTTCTGTCTCTGAGAGTCCCTTCTTTCTGTTCGAACTTTTTCAGAGCTTTTCACACCAGTTTTGACAGCATGCCGCCACTGGTTGCGATCAGATGCTGTAGTCTCCCATGCATGTGTTGAGATCAACTCCGGCTGACATAAGGTCACGCTTGCAGGCGTCTCTGTATCTGAGATATGGGCGTCCGACTGGGCGGGTTCCATGCTCTAGCTGTCCGTAGAGTAAGTCCTTTGGGAAAGAATTGAGTTTGGACTCTTGTCTAGTGTATGTAGTCCAAGTCTCACTTCCATAGAGGAGTGTGTTGATGATGCATGCTTGGTAGTTCTCAGTTTGGTGTTAAGTGTCAGGTTCTTGTAACAATATATATAAAAGTTATAAGCAAAACTTCATAGATATTTTATCGATATTTTACTTTGAGATGTGGTTGTAACAGATCAGCTTTGACCGTAGACTTGTACCCTCTGTGTTGGTTCGAATCTTCTTTAGAAGTCACTACTTTGTTTCTATGTACAATAAACGTAATAGTTTTGTACTGGAGAAGGATGTAAGCTCGAAAGTGATTAATCTTGGTTGTGAGAACTTGTTTCAATATGAAGGTTTATTTTTTAGATAGTTGCGCATTAAATTTAAATTCATCCATTGCAAAAATGAAGAAGGAGAAAAGATGTTTTTAATCAATAGGTCAATAGACTTGTGTGAACATACAAATAGATTTCATTTAATATACAATCACGTGACAAATGACATAATACAAATTTATGGTCAACAAACTAATAGCAAGCGTCATTTTTTTCGACTGTTATATTTTCTTAAACTAGGCTTTAAACTACCCCTATGGCAGTTTTAATTTTTATGGTGTATTAGACTAACTATTTACTCAGGTTTTGTCTAAATAGTCCAGTCACTTTAGGCGAAATATAGGGTCAACATCAAGATAATTGCAACAGAAACGGAGACAACAGTTCCTCAATGCTTCACACATGCACATGAAAAAAAAAATCGAGAAAAATATTAAAAGGGAAAATAAGTTTTTTTCTGCCTTTTCATAACCACGTGTTCGGCTATTTTTTAAAGCCAACATAGCAATGGAAACACCGATACTCACGCACACATAGAAAAAAATATTTAAAATGTTGTTTTTTTTTTCACCAGGACTTTAAAATATCAACAACAACATGTAATGTGGTGTGACTGTATTTTATCATATTAAAACAGAAAACATGCAATTTTATTATTTATTTCCGATAAATTTATGTTTTACCCCACCCACCCAAACTGCATACATGTCTAAATTCACCGTAAGCAGTCAGCTATGAAATAGTCCTGTAGCGTGTTCAATTACACAAAACGTTACAGAACGTTACATAACGATACATTCGGAACTCCTCGGCCATTCGCTGCGAAAAACCTCGGACATATTTAGACGCTATTTTGAAATTACCGGTGTTAAAGTAAACAAACATATGATCGTTTAGGCAATGAGTGATGTTTCGTTTTTAGTCAGTAAATTTTGAAACATTACTCATTGCCTTAGGGCTAACGCATTCGGAACATCCTCGGCCATTCGCTACGAATAACCTCGGACATATTTAGGCGCCATTTTGAAACTATGTAAACAAATACACGATCGTTCAGGCGATGACTGAAGTTCCGTTTTTAGTCCATAAATTTAAAATTACACAGTACAATGATACCGATGAACAATATTTAGTTCAATTTAAAACAAATAAATATGTTTAGACAAAGATCTGTGAGTAAACTACAAGAACTATTTTGTGTAACCGTTACGTGCTTCGCCTCGCGTAGGTAGTAAAATCACCAAAATTCAGTGAAGACCCCCCCACGAATCCTTCCGAGATTATTCATTCATGAAAGGTCGAGGGTGTTCCGAATGAGGGCTAACGATCGCATATTCGTGTATTAGATGAGATTATTTGAAGTGAATGGCCGAGGAGTTCCGAATGTATCGTTACGGAACGTTTTGTAACGTTCGCGGTAACTGAACGCAGGGCTGTTATATGTAATCATACTACACAAAATACTTAAAAAATGAAACAAGGTTATTTCATGCGAGTTTACATTATACGATGTATTATTCCAGGGCTTGAATTTGACCCAAAAACGGACTTCCAAATTTTTGCAAGCCTAATTTTATTTAAACTCGCAAAATGAAAAAAATCCCTCGATTTTTTCTCAAATGTAAATAGCAAACGTAGTAACTTTTCATATAGACAATATAAAAACAATATACAAATGTACTTGTAAAACTTAATAGACCAGGGCCGGGCGTTATTGTGAATAACGATCACAACATGATGGTACAATTGTTAATATTGTGGATAGTTTTTTCCTTTGGCCAACCAATAATAAGAATGAAGACAATCAACTATTTGTATTAATTCATTCAAGAACATGTATTTTAAAATTTTGTTTATGCTTTGACCATATGGATACGTGACCAATAAATGATATTTTTTATGTAATTTATGTGAAGTGATTAGTATAAATCATGCACAGACTATCATAGTCTATGTACTAGGAAATTATAACTGTATAAAATGTCATTAGAATGTATGAATGAGTACATGTGTTTTATTGTTTTGTACTGTTGTGTGTTATATGGAAACTGCATGGTTTTACTAAAAATAAATTTGAAATGAAGTCTAAAAACAACATAGACATTCCACACTGAAAAAGTAAAGAAGGGATGTTGTATAATCGGAAACACATCGGGGCTCAATTGTGACTGGAGTATAATCGGAAACACATCGGGGCTCAATTGTGACTGGAGTATAATCGGAAACACATCGGGGCTCAATTGTGACTGGAGTATAATCGGAAACACATCGGGGCTCAATTGTGACTGGAGTATAATCGGAAACACATCGGGGCTCAATTTTGACTGGGGTATAATCGGAAACACATCGGGGCTCAATTTTGACTGGAGTATAATCGGAAACACATCGGGGCTCAATTGTGACTGGAGTATAATCGGAAACACATCGGGGCTCAATTTTGACTGGAGTATAATCGGAAACACATCGGGGCTCAATTTTGACTGGAGTATAATCGGAAACACATCGGGGCTCAATTTTGACTGGAGTATAATCGGAAACACATCGGGGCTCAATTTTGACTGGAGTATAATCGGAAACACATCAGGGCTCAATTTTGACTGGAGTATAATCGGAAACACATCGGGGCTCAATTTTGACTGGAGTATAATCGGAAACACATCGGGGCTCAATTGTGACTGGAGTATAATCGGAAACACATCAGGGCTCAATTTTGACTGGAGTATAATCGGAAACACATCAGGGCTCAATTTTGACTGGAGTATAATCGGAAACACATCAGGGCTCAATTTTGACTGGAGTATAATCGGAAACACACCAGGGCTCAATTTTGACTGGGGTATTACTTGAAACGTGAACGTTTATGTGACGATAGTTCTTTATCAAATTTATCACAGACTATACTACGTGATAATCTACCATGTATTATATGGTCACTGGCAAAGTCTCATCCCCAATACTTATTTACATGTAAAACGCTTTGTGCAGTTATCGGGTCAATGTATGATGATGATTTTCAACAAATTTGTTCAAAATGCTCTTTGGTTGTAAATAGAATAGTTTTACACAAACTTTATTTCTGTACTAAGAATTCACACTTACGTATTAAGATGTGGGATGAGTTTATAAACTCTTGTGGAATAAGTACATATATTGAACTTATCTAACAATTGCCAAGTGCTCAGTGTATATCTCTCTAGTGTGCAGTGCTAAAATATGATACTTTTGACAAAAACATAAACTACAATCTAGCAATAATTATACAGAACATGTGCATTTAAAATTAACACATATGTATTCATTTTGAATTTGTCTCATTGAACATTGGTTCATACACACTGGTTATTGTAAGTAAATATGGATTAGTTTGATCATAAAGTTATTTTAAAACTTATCTAACCCTGTAGATTGTCTAATTTGTTTCGTTCCGAAGTTAGACTATCAACCACGGGGGACCGTAAGCTAATATTTTGTTCACAATAATATATTTATGTATGTTATATTTTTGACATGTATATTATTTAGTAAATCTTCAAATTATTGGATTTAATAGAGTATTGTCAAATTGTTGACAGTTAAACGTATACATGTATATGTAAATGTAAAAAGTATGTACAACTTAGTGATTTGAGTAATGATATTTTTTTAGAGAATTGACAACAAACGATTTTACAAACTAGATCAGCAAATATCAATTATAACATTAACTTCTAGACTATTGACAAAACTTTAAATATGATCAATGTGGTCTCCATGTATGAAATATTAAATATCTTCAAATACAATTACACTCAATGATAAATCAATTATAGTTCTATTTATTCAAGTTTTATATTCTTAACAGCATAAAATAACCTTGCATAGGCGGATCTAGCGGGGGGGGGAGTCGGGGGGGGGGTCCGGACCCCCCTAAAATTTCCAAAATGAACCTGTCCATTAGTGTATTTTTTGACAGTAAATAATATTTAAGTGGCATGAAGCAATTTTTGTGCTTAGCATAGATTTGATGGTTATGCAGTTTTTATTATTAATAAGTTGCATTATTATGCAAAAGGTGTATAATGTAGTTTGAAAGTTTGGACCCCGAAGAAAAAAGTTCAGACCCCCCTAGAAAAAAATCCTGGATCCGCCCTGCCTTGTACAATTATTTTTGAAAAAGCAAACTCTTATTTATGGTGGCATACTTCTGCCATCAGATAACCACATAACTAACTAGTTAATTAAGTGGTAATTTAGGTACTGTAATTAGTTAACCTCTTAATTAACTAGTTAGTTATGTGGTTATCTGATGGCAGAAATATGCCACCATACTTATTACATCAGTGCCTTCTTTGCATTGATCTTAATTTTTTGTTCTGATCAGTAGCGTGTTCAATTAAACATAACGTTACAGAACGTTACATAACGATACATTCGGAACTACTCGGCCATTCGCTGCGAATAATCTAATCTAATACACAAATTTGCGATCGTTAAGGCAATGAGTGATGTTTCAAAATTTACGGACTAAAAACGAAACATCACTAATTGCCTAAACGATCATATATTTGTTTTCTTCAACACTGGTAGTTTCAAAATAGCGTCCGAGATTAATCGCAGTGAATGGCCGATGAGTTCCGAATGTATCGTTACGAAACGTTCTGTAACGTTTTGTGTAATTGAACAGGCTATAGATTCACTTAATATAGTTGTGCAATTTGATTTGACAATTTTCTATTATAATTGTGTAGGGTTACAGTTCGTCTTAACAAATAAATAATGAATAGAGAAAGACCAACTCTGAGGTATTGACAATTTTAGTAAAAAATATAATGTATAAACTATTGAAATAGTTGTTTTGAGATGTTGCTTTGAATATGAAATATTAGTCAAAATGAAAACATTTTTCCAAATTGATTTCTTTCACATTTTAAAGTAATTTACAAGTGTTTGATTATCACAATTTTTTTTTCGTTAAGAAATTATGTTCTTCTTTAAGATTCTTTTTTACTTCTTTACTCAGGTGACTGTATCAAAAAGAAAATGTAAGACTTATTTTAAAATGTTTTTAAAATGTGTTGTCACGTTTCCAGGGGTTTACGTCACATGTTAAAATTGATAATAACCAGAATTCATTTACATTACAAGTTTACAGATATCATTGTAACATATATTAATTAATGATAATAAAACTTGGGTTCACAGTCTCCAACATACGTCAGAGGACTTGAGTATCTTTTTCACAGTAATAGTTGAAATATATTTCTTTATTTCCCCAAGGTGGAGATTTTAAAGTGAAAATAATATATAAAGTACATGAAATATAGATACAAACATGAATACAATAAATATAAGAGATAATAAAACAACATAGAAAACATGAAATAAGTTTTGTCCAGAAACGAAATCGCGTTTAAACACAAACTTTAGGGTATACTAAAATTATACCTAGATAAGGGTTCATAATAACTTTCCGAACTTTGGTACCAAAATACATAAATTTATTTAAATGGCATTGTTTGTTTAATAGACCCTGACCGTAGTTTTCTTAGTACAGATAGTTCAATGTTCTTACAAATATTCCAAATAGAGCAGTTCCATCATTGTCGGAAAGATTTAGTGACGGGAAACCCAAAAAAATCTCAATAATTTGACTGACAAAAGAATGTTTGTAATCCGCGATTATCAAATAGTTTTATAAAACTTGACCACATTTTGCGACTTATAGTACAGAATGCTGAGCAAAATAGAATTAGATGCTTGTTAATTTCACTTGTAATCAGTGAGCGTTTTGGACATCGAACGTCATATTTACGTCCAAAGTATTTACAAATCACACTAAATGCTGACACGCAGTGTGTTTGTAGTTTATTATACAGTTTACTATAGTGCCATAATATACATGTTCATATTTCATACGCTGAATTAACGTCCAAGTACTTCGATAAACTAGTATCACGCGACACTGTTTCCCACAATTCATACCGAACAACACAAACTATGGCTTTTTTCACGTGGTTTTTTCATGACAACAGTTTAGGAAATGTTCCAGTTTGCACATATTGGTTAAAATGTTGAGTAAGTTCATATTTTCCGAGAATTCAGAATAAGTCAGGGAAGAAACCCTTTGAGTGTTTTGGTGACGATAAAAACTTTAATCAGTCGTGTTAAAAGAGTTCTTTAATTGAGATGGCACAATTGTCCAAACAATAACAATTGTCTTTTATCTATGATGATTAAGATTGGACGTATATTAAGAGCACAAAGCACGATATCTGTTCTTGTTTCTGTCGACAAGGGTTGTAGTCTCCTTGTATGAAAGTAACGAGTAATAAATTACATTGCAAGAGTAGATGTGCTTGGTGGACATATGTATATGTATGAAGTAACTGGAAATGTAAGACAACCAGTATTAATTTGTTTGTTAAAAATTAATGATAAAGCAACCTTTGATTTAAAAGATTTTTTGCTTGTCACAGGATAATAATGTTGGCAGTTATGTTTGTTTCTCAGGTCAGCTTATGTTGCAAGTTCCGCTGAGTGAATCCTCTGCTAAAATTATTTCTATATCCAACTTTTCTTGACACTTAAAATCTTAGACCGCTCGTGCATTTTGTATCATTATAATAATATTAAACTAGTGCTTAGTTTGTTCTGCGAATCATTTAATATATACTAGGACGAAAAAGAAACGCCGGGTACATAAAATATGCAACACATATGTCCGGCCGTGTTTCGCAAAACAAGAAGGGTCATCGTTAAAAGGGGGTATTTCTTCACATAATCAGCACCGGAAATCGATTGAAACTTCAACAGCTGGTTCCATACAGATGACATTTCATACAAAAATAAATATAATAATCCAATAATACAATTTATCCCTTAAAACAATCATTATAGGTTACCCGGCGTTTCTTTTTCGTCCTAGTATATATGTGTTTGACGAATAACTCTAAATTTGATGATATCCATGTTCTACCTAGAATGTTCTATATGATATCTGAATTCTTAATGGTGAGCATTGTCTGTTTTTACCAGAGATTAACTTAACCCATATGACACAACTTTCCCCATGTGGGGTAAGTTGAGCTATTTGACTAATGTTTAAGAAACATAAATGATAACTGAACGTGAGATGATATTCTAAAGAAATATTGTATTATAGGTGTCTAAAAGAACAAACTTTATGTTACGATAATAGTTAAGCCAAAACATCAATTATTGCCAGTCCAATGGACAAATCCCAAAATATGGCTTGACTTAACCTGCCTTTTTCTATTGATTTATGACTATAGTGTCTATTATCCGTTTCTTTCTCAACTGTCAAAGCTTGAATAATTTAACGGTGACTGTACTCATTGTTTTTGTCGGCCTAATTGTTATTAAAAATATCTTGACTAAAACATATTGTTCGTTTTTTTCTCAACTGTCAAAACATGAATAATTTTACGGTGAATGTGTTTGTTAAAATTATTGTCGTAATACACAATATGAGTTTCCGAAAGTGTGTATTATGATTGAGTATAGCTTCATATGCCTTATGATATGTTTTAGTCAACATATTTTTAATAACGGTGTAATCGAGAACTTATACTACATTCGTATTCAATGTAATGAATATTCTTGCATAAAGGTCAGGTCGGGGTCAATTTTTACGCACAATACTTCAATTTGGCAACATTAAACATGCACTGTATGCATAGTCGTGAATTTCCATATGAAATCTCCGTAAATTCATGAATGTATTACTTAAAGGTTAGTAATAGGACATGTAAGGACTTGGTGTAGTTGTAAACTTACCACCAAAGCCCCTATATCAAAAGTAACATTGTTTTTTATTTGCAAAGAAAATGAACATTTATCTATTTCAAACACCTCTAATGAACAAGATTTTTCAAATAAATGCAAATATTGCTTAGATATGTTTATGTTTTTTATTGTATTACAAAGTGAAAGTAGATCGAAATCGAAAGTAGAATTTGGTTGTCAATATTTGAAACAATAGTTTTGATCACAGTATGTTAAAGATGAAGTCTTATTAAAGAAAAAAAGTTGCTCCGAATTACAAAATTAGTTTATAAACTATTTTTCATGAGGTATATTAAACATCAGCGCGTAAATGAATATAGTGTGGTCTTATAAAAGTACCCTACTTTTTTAAGAAATGGACACTTTGTCAAACTCAAACTTAGAGAGCAGAATGGTTTGAACTGTTAACTGTGTTTTAATGCATGTTTTATTATGATAACTTCATGGTTGTAAAACAGTTTTCAAGCTTACTATTAATAAATATATCTTCATACAGTGACGGCGCCCGGATTCCATGATTGTTTTTAAAACCTGAGCGAAAGTGTATTACTACGGTGGCATAGAGGTGACATGGAGATATATCTAAAATTTACGTTGCCACAGCTTTACGTGGCCACGCAGTAGCTATTATCTGCGCACGCAATAACGTTTACATGGCCACGTAATAGCTTTACGTGCGCACGCAACAGCTTTTACGTGGACACGCAATAGCTTTATTGCGTGCGTGCGTGCGTGCGTGCGTGCGTGCGTGCGTGCGGGTGTGCGTGCGTGCGTCCGTCCGTCCGTCCGTCCGTCCGTCCGTCTGTCCGTCTGTCCGTCTGTCCGTCTGTCCGTCTGTCTGTCTGTCTGTCTGTCTGTCTGTCTGTCTGTCTGTCTGTCTGTCTGTCTGTCTGTCTGTCTGTCTGTCTGTCTGTCTGTCTGTCTGTCTGTCTGTCTGTCTGTCTGTCTGTCTGTCTGTCATTTGCTATCTAAGACCTGTTACCAAAACTGAAGACCACAATGGAATAAAAACAAAGTGAAATATGGTTTCTGTCTGGCCAGCGTGCGTTAGTGTGTTCGTACGTGCATACGTGCGTGCGTACGTGCGTGTGTGCATGTGTGTGTGCGTACGTCGTCAACAATATCTAAAAAGTCTTCTTGTCAAAAACCTAAAGTCTACAGTTTTTTAATATTGCATGGATCATCACAAGTAGGTGCTTTAAAAATATTCAAATTATGCCCCTTGGGTCAAAATTGGCCCAGCCCCAGGGTGTAATACGATGACCGTTGCCACTACTCAGTGATAGCATACTGGTCATTTTTAGTGAGAGTTATACTGCTGTGTGTTGACCAATGCCTGTTTAACACGCGTCCAATACGTAGTCAGAATGTGATTTATTAAATTGAAGCTCTGTCACGAGGGGGAGGAGATGGCTAGTGAGTGTGGTACTATATACGGTCCAAAATACTGAACAGAGATAATGATTATTGATATATTTCCGCATCAGGTGTCTTAATTAAATGAATGTTAGAAATATACTAATGGACAAAAGTCTTGTCCGGTCTACAAAAAACATAATATCTCTTTTGTTTGTTATTGCCCACTCATAAATTTGGTATCGTTAGAAAGAGAATGTTATTATGCGTTGAATAAAAAAAGAACTGTGAAATTTGAGCCAGTTCTGTCGGTACAGTAATGTGTTGAAAATTGACATTGAGGGTTTGCAAGTTACAAATGATTGCATCGACGCAGTTTTTAAACGAAAATCTTTTTTCAATAGTGTGTGTGACCCCGATTAACCCGAATGAGTTCAGTGATCCTTTTACGCATCGATGCTACAAGTTTGCGAAGGAATCTAGCCGGAATTTGGTCCCATTCTTGAACAATAGCGTCACGTAATTGATGCACGTTGTACACGTTCCGAGCCCTAATCTTCCGTTTCATGTAGTCCCAAACGTGTTCGATTGGGTTCATGTCAGGCGATAATGCCGGCCATGGCAATGTTTGGACATTTTTGGCCAACAGGAAGTTTTGAGTGAACCTTGCAACATGGGGCCGGTTGTTGTCCTGCTGCAGGACTGTGCCTGGATGGGCAATAGGGAAGGGCAACACAATCGGTTGCAACACTTGGTTTACGTAACGTTTAGCCACGACCACGTCCTCGACCATATTCAAGGAATACAAGTTGGGTTTTATGATGATGTGTAAACCCTGCCCAAACCATGACGCTCGGCCCATCCCAGCGGTCATTTTCAATGACACAGGCGTCCTTTAACCTCTCACCAGGGCGTCGATAGATGTTAAATTTACAATCATCCGTAAACAGAATGTTTTGCCATTGATTTTAAGCGCCACCTTTGATGACGTAACGCCCATGTTACCCGTAGACGCCTGTGATTGGGAGTTAATATTGCTCCACGATATGGCCGTCGGCAATATAACCCGGCTGCCATGAGACGTCGCCGTACCGTTTTGGCACTAATGCGAGGCCGATGACGACCAGCTGTGTTTCGTGCCGTGTCATTTGGGGCGGCAAAACGATTACGTAAGTGAATAAGCTGAATATGCCTATCCTGACGTCACGTCGTTTCGCGCGGCCGTCCGGAACGTGAAAATCTGCCACGGAGCCTTGCGTTGCGAATTTTGTACGTAACCGACTAATGGTTTTCTCATTAACCCCGAATTGACGGGCTACATGTGCAGCCGTTGCATCAGTCTCAAGTTGGCCTATAGCGCGCGCACGCTGCTCATTTGAAAGCTTCATTTAAGAATAAAATTTAATATTTTATTAAAATATTCTGATGTCTTCCGATTGGGATATCGTTACACAATAGAATAAGGTAAATCATTTCATCAAACTAGACGCAACACTGTATACACGAGAGAGCACGTGAAAAACGTGGCCGGAAGTGTATCTCCTTTGTTAGAGCGTGGACGACAGTCAAAATTTAGAAACCGATTTGAAAAACAGGCGATATAAAGTAGGCCAAATTTCAAGATCGTAACTTCACGTGTTGAAAAGATAGGGTAAGGTGGGGTAATACGCCCAGTCGAGGTAAAACGCCCACCCCGATTATTTTTACAAAGGTCATGATTTGTAGATCTCCTAACACCTTGACGTCATCCACAGCGCTCATTTTACTTGTAGAAGAAAATTAGAGGGAAAATAATAAATATTGTGAATTTTGTTCTTGTTTTAGTTAAACATGCACGTTGCTTGTAATTTCGTCGATGTTGAAAATTTATTGTGAATCATTTGCTTTTTATTGAATGACACATTCCAAAGTGTTATTCGATAGTGTAACCTTCAATATGTAAACTAAACTCGACCAAACAAGGTTATCTCCCTTTCGATATTCAGTAATATTTGACGAACTAATATTGGTTGTATGGGGGCAAAACGCCTATTACAAGGTCGGGGCAAGAAGCCTAGCATGGGCGTTTTGCCCCATCCTATATGTGTGTTGTATTGGGTGAAGGTGGTGGTAAGGGAGGTGGTATTGGTGATAGGGTTAATGGAATGTGGTATTGGTGATAGAGGGATAAGGGGAGGTGGTATTGGTGATAGAGGGATAAGGGAAGGTGGTATTGGTGATAGAGGGATAAGGTGAGGTGTTTTTGGTAATAGATATGAGGGGAGGTGATATTCGTGATAGAGTGATAAGGGGGTGGTATTGGTGATAGATATGAGGGGAGTTGATATTGGTGATAGAGGGATAAGGGGGTGGTATTGGTGATAGATATGAGGGGAGTTGATATTGGTGATAGAGGGATAACGGAGGTGGTATTTGTGATAGAGGGATAAGGGGAGGTGGTATTGGTGATAGAGAGATAAAGGGAGGTGGTATTGGTGATAGAGTGATAACGGAGGTGGTATTTGTGATAGAGGGATAAGGGGAGGTGGTATTGGTGATAGAGAGATAAAGGGAGGTGGTATTGGTGATAGAGAGATAAGGGGAGGTGGTATTGGTGATAGAGGGATAAGGGGAGGTGGTATTGGTGATAGAGGGATAAGAGGAGGTGGTATTGGTGATAGAGGGATAAGAGGAGGTGGTATTGGTGATAGAGGGATAACGGAGGTGTTTTTGGTGATAGATATGAGGGGAGGTGATATTCGTGATAGAGGGATAAGGGGGTGGTATTGGTGATAGATATGAGGGGAGGTGATATTCGTGATAGAGGGAGAAGGGGATGGTATTGGTGATAGAGAGATAAGGGGAGGTGGTATTGGTGATAGAGGGATAAGGAAGGTGTTTTTGGTGATAGATATGAGGGGAGGTGATATTTGTGATAGAGAGATAAGGGGAGCTGGTATTTGTGATAGAGAGAAAAGGGGAGGTGGTATTGGTGATAGAGGGATAAGGGGAGGTGGTATTGATGATAGAGAGATAGCAGAGGTGGTATTTGTGATAGAGGGATAAGGGGAGGTGGTATTGGTGATAGAGGGATAAGGGGAGGTGGTATCGGTGATAGATATAAGGGGATGTGGTATTGGTGATAGAGGGATAAGGGGAGGTGGTATTGGTGATAGATATAAGGGGAGGGGGTATTGGTGATAGATATAAGGGGAGGTGGTATTGGTGATAGATATAAGGGGAGGTGGTATTGGTGATAGATATAAGGGGAGGTGGTATTGGTGATAGATATAAGGGGAGGTGGTATTGGTGATAGAGGGATAAGGAAGGTGTTTTTGGTGATAGATATGAGGGGAGGTGATATTGATGATAGATATAAGGGGAGGTGGTATTGGTGATAGAGAGATAAGGTGAGGTGGTATTGGTGATAGAGGGATAAGGGGAGGTGGTATTGGTGATAGAGAGATAAGGGGAGGTGGTATTGGTGATAGAGGGATAAGGAAGGTGTTTTTGGTGATAGATATGAGGGGAGGTGATATTCGTGATAGAGGGAAAGGGGGTGGTATTGGTGATAGAGATGAGGGGAGTTGATATTGGTGATAGAGGGATAACGAAGGTGGTATTTGTGATAGAGGGATAAGCAAAAAATGCAAGAAAATGGCCCAGGTCCAAGAAAAATTGAAAACACAGCTTTGATCACGATAGCGCTTTATAAACAAATTATAGTCAATAAAATGTGAGCGAAAAGTTCATCAAAAACAACAAACGAAAAATAAAAATAATTCAGAAACTAAGAAAGGTAAATTTGAAAAGAATGTATTATTTGTTGTGAGCCCTATATAGACCGAAAGATGTTTGGATTAGAGGGCCAGGTTTGTAAAACATGGGCACACAAACAATTTACTATAGGAACTGCATATTTGATCTACCTTAACTGTGAGTCTGTTTATTCCTACTCTGAGTAATATTTCATCTTATAAGTATGCATATTATCTCATCTCGTTTTTATTTGTTTGAAAAACCAATGGGGTAAAACGCCTATGATGGGCTTTATGCCCCGTTGTGATGGGCGTTTTGCCCCGGTCATGGGGCAAAAAGGCCAAAAAAAATTTTTTTGATTTTTGTCCATTGAATTGTTGTATTTGAACTTAAAACACAGCTGACTATATCAAAATGTTCTCGGTTAAAAAGTGTTTTTATTACACTAGATTACGTTTTAATATAGTAAAAAGTAAAAAATATGCGACACGTTTTCCTTAACATGGGCCTCTTGCCCCACCTTACCCTATGCCGTAACTTGCGTTACGGTGTCATAATGCTTTAGATTTTGTAACCAATGATGGAACAAATAATATGATAAAACAAGTGTAACTTAAAATGCTGTTCTACATTCTAAGACAGTATTTTAAAACAGAACATCTACATGTTAGAAAATTTAAATAAATCAATTACCATGTATGCTTCCTAATTCCTGGTGCCGGGCTAATTTTAAACTCTTTGTAACGTCTACTTTTTTATGTCATTTTCACCAGCTGATACAAAATGACTTGATTTTTTAGTTTATGTAAATCTTGTGACATCAGGGGTGGGGTGAATTTTGATACCCGATATATAACTTGAACAATCTTTGTTGAGGACCTTAATAGGATGCCACATGCCAAATATACAAGTTTTTGGCCTTGAAGTTTTAGAGAAGAAGATTCTTTAACATTTGCTTTTATATATCTGCTGACCTCTTGTGGCCCTATTGTATAACTAAATACATAGCAAGAAACTATACTAATGGACATAAGTCTTGTCCGGTATAGTTTTCCATAATAGGGTAAGGTGGGGCAAGAGGCCCATGTTAAGGAAAACGTGTCGCATATTTTTTACTTTTTACTATATTAAAACGTAATCTAGTGTAATAAAAACACTTTTTAACCGAGAACATTTTGATATAGTCAGCTGTGTTTTAAGTTCAAATACAACAATTCAATGGACAAAAATCAAAAAAATTTTTTTTGGCCTTTTTGCCCCATGACCGGGGCAAAACGCCCATCACAACGGGGCATAAAGCCCATCATAGGCGTTTTACCCCATTGGTTTTTCAAACAAATAAAAACGAGATGAGATAATATGCATACTTATAAGATGAAATATTACTCAGAGTAGGAATAAACAGACTCACAGTTAAGGTAGATCAAATATGCAGTTCCTATAGTAAATTGTTTGTGTGCCCATGTTTTACAAACCTGGCCCTCTAATCCAAACATCTTTCGGTCTATATAGGGCTCACAACAAATAATACATTCTTTTCAAATTTACCTTTCTTAGTTTCTGAATTATTTTTATTTTTCGTTTGTTGTTTTTGATGAACTTTTCGCTCACATTTTATTGACTATAATTTGTTTATAAAGCGCTATCGTGATCAAAGCTGTGTTTTCAATTTTTCTTGGACCTGGGCCATTTTCTTGCATTTTTTGCTTATCCCTCTATCACAAATACCACCTTCGTTATCCCTCTATCACCAATATCAACTCCCCTCATCTCTATCACCAATACCACCCCCTTTCCCTCTATCACGAATATCACCTCCCCTCATATCTATCACCAAAAACACCTTCCTTATCCCTCTATCACCAATACCACCTCCCCTTATCTCTCTATCACCAATACCACCTCCCCTTATCCCTCTATCACCAATACCACCTCACCTTATCTCTCTATCACCAATACCACCTCCCCTTATATCTATCATCAATATCACCTCCCCTCATATCTATCACCAAAAACACCTTCCTTATCCCTCTATCACCAATACCACCTCCCCTTATATCTATCACCAATACCACCTCCCCTTATATCTATCACCAATACCACCTCCCCTTATATCTATCACCAATACCACCTCCCCTTATATCTATCACCAATACCCCCTCCCCTTATATCTATCACCAATACCACCTCCCCTTATCCCTCTATCACCAATACCACATCCCCTTATATCTATCACCGATACCACCTCCCCTTATCCCTCTATCACCAATACCACCTCCCCTTATCCCTCTATCACAAATACCACCTCTGCTATCTCTCTATCATCAATACCACCTCCCCTTATCCCTCTATCACCAATACCACCTCCCCTTTTCTCTCTATCACAAATACCAGCTCCCCTTATCTCTCTATCACAAATATCACCTCCCCTCATATCTATCACCAAAAACACCTTCCTTATCCCTCTATCACCAATACCACCTCCCCTTATCTCTCTATCACCAATACCATCCCCTTCTCCCTCTATCACGAATATCACCTCCCCTCATATCTATCACCAATACCACCCCCTTATCCCTCTATCACGAATATCACCTCCCCTCATATCTATCACCAAAAACACCTCCGTTATCCCTCTATCACCAATACCACCTCCTCTTATCCCTCTATCACCAATACCACCTCCTCTTATCCCTCTATCACCAATACCACCTCCCCTTATCCCTCTATCACCAATACCACCTCCCCTTATCTCTCTATCACCAATACCACCTCCCTTTATCTCTCTATCACCAATACCACCTCCCCTTATCCCTCTATCACAAATACCACCTCCGTTATCACTCTATCACCAATACCACCTCCCTTTATCTCTCTATCACCAATACCACCTCCCCTTATCCCTCTATCACAAATACCACCTCCGTTATCCCTCTATCACCAATATCAACTCCCCTCATATCTATCACCAATACCACCCCCTTATCCCTCTATCACCAATATCAACTCCCCTCATATCTATCACCAATACCACCCCCTTATCACTCTATCACGAATATCACCTCCCCTCATATCTATTACCAAAAACACCTCACCTTATCCCTCTATCACCAATACCACCTTCCCTTATCCCTCTATCACCAATACCACCTCCCCTTATCCCTCTATCACCAATACCACATTCCATTAACCCTATCACCAATACCACCTCCCTTACCACCACCTTCACCCAATACAACACACATATAGGATGGGGCAAAACGCCCATGCTAGGCTTCTTGCCCCGACCTTGTAATAGGCGTTTTGCCCCCATACAACCAATATTAGTTCGTCAAATATTACTGAATATCGAAAGGGAGATAACCTTGTTTGGTCGAGTTTAGTTTACATATTGAAGGTTACACTATCGAATAACACTTTGGAATGTGTCATTCAATAAAAAGCAAATGATTCACAATAAATTTTCAACATCGACGAAATTACAAGCAACGTGCATGTTTAACTAAAACAAGAACAAAATTCACAATATTTATTATTTTCCCTCTAATTTTCTTCTACAAGTAAAATGAGCGCTGTGGATGACGTCAAGGTGTTAGGAGATCTACAAATCATGACCTTTGTAAAAATAATCGGGGTGGGCGTTTTACCTCGACTGGGCGTATTACCCCACCTTACCCTACTTTGATTTATTCAAAGTTTGGTGATGTTTTTATATCGTTCCAGATTTAGATATCCTGATGCAGACTGCCAACAATAAACATGAGCTAATGTTGAAACATAAACAGTAGTGTATAAAATTGAAGTCTGAAAACATATTAGGAACAGATATAGTAAAATAAAACACGTCATTCGGTCACAAAGATACTGATGTATTTAGATATTTAAACTGTTGTCAAGGCGACTCTATAAACAAATACAAGTACAGTGTAGTAGGCCTAACAAAAACTAGAAGTCAAGAAACGTACAGTGGCAAAATGATTGCCATTAAGTGTTTTAACCCAGGCTCTAGAGTTCATCAACGATACACTTGACTGTACAGATTAACGTTGAAATACATACATACAATTTCATACGATTGATCAAGGATCCTATATTAGAAGGATTCGTAACGGCATTCGGAACACCCTCGACCTTTCATGAATGAATAATCTCGGAAGGATTCGTGGGGGGGGTCTTCACTGGATTTTGGTGATTTTACTACCTACACGAGGCGAAGCACGTAACGGTTACACAAAATAGTTCTTGTAGTATACACACAGATCTTTGTCTAAACATATTTATTTGTTTTAAATTGAATTAAATATTGTTCATCGGTACCAATGAAATGAGTATTTTCAAATTTACGGATTAAAAACGAAACTTCAGTCATCGCCTAAACGATCGTGTACTTGTTTACATAGTTTCAAAATGGCGCCTAAATATGTCCAAGGTTATTCGTAGCGAATGGCCGAGGATGTTCCGAATGTCGTAACGGAAGGAAACTAACGGAAGTTCCCGGTCGTCGCGGGACGATGCGAGAGCGCTATTTCGTCTCATCCACCATTTTCACGAAAAGGCAAGGTACTTCTCTCCACGAATATCCACTTTAAACTAATCCATCGAATGATGTTTTATGTTCTCATTAAGAAAGTTATGTCCAACAGTCATAAATAAGTTGGTCGTTAATGACTAAATTGCCCAACTTTGTTAAATTTCACGTTTATTCTAAGGCATTAATTATCGACCCATGCGTGACAAATGTGTGAAATGGCGACCAATCGAAAATGTAGACTGCGCTCTAGCGCAATATCTGAGTGAAGGACTCACTCCTGTCAATTTTTGTACTCTTTGTTTCTATATAAAATGGTCAGGTTGCAGGGTCTCTGCTCACTTTCCCAAATAGATTGGGATATAATGATTGGTATCCTGTGAATCCTCCACACTAGACCTGCAAAATAAGTCCAATAAAGATAGGTCATGAACAATTGGATTTTTCACTATTTCACATTGTGCACATGCATAGTTGGGAATTTCCATTCTCAAAGGTCAAATTGGCTGCAGTACACTAAACTCTAGATCTTCCACCGCAAGAAGTAGTTCTAAAAAGAAAACACAAAAAGGTCAGAATATTGTCCTACAGGGATAGAAAAACTAATTTGGGTGAAAAATATATCATTTTGACACATACAAACAGAGTCACAGCCACCCTAATACAGTCAAACTAAATTCTCGGAACTACTTTCGCAGTGAACAACGATTCGGAAGCAGTTTATCACAAGAGCGACACCTGTAGCGTGTTCAATTACACAAAACGTTACAGAACGTTACATAACGATACGTTCGGAACTCCTCTGCCATTCGCTGCGAATAACCTAATCTAATACACAAATATGCGATCGTTAAGGCAATGAGTGATGTTTCAAAATTTACGGACTAAAAACGAAACATCACTCAATGCATAAACGATCATATATGTGTTTACTTTAACACCGGTAGTTTCAAAATAGCGCCTAAATAAGTCCAAAATTATTCGCAGCGAATGGCCGAGGATTTCCGAATGTATCGTTACGGAACGTTTTGTAATGTTTGCAGTAACTGAACGCAAGGCAGGGGCGTGCTCAGTTACCGCGAACGTTACAGAACGTTACATAACGATACATTCGGAACTCCTCGGTCATATATTTGTTTACTTCAACACCGGTAGTTTCAAAATAGCGTCTAAATATGTCCGAGATTATTCGCAGCAAATGACCGAGGAGTTCCGAATGTATCGTTACGGAACGTTCTGTAACGTTCGCGGTAACTGAACACGGGGCTGAAATGGTCAATAAATATGTATTTGAGTTGGATTTATGGATAGATCTGTGATGTATGAAGTGATTTGGTAACTTAATTAATCGAAATTAGCTAGCTTTGATAATCAATGTCATCTTCAAATATGGCCATTTTTGGCTAAAACCAACGATTTTCATGGATTGAAGTCCTTTATGGGCGTTTTTGATTAGCATTTTTCGAGTACAACACGAGTTTGAATAGCATTTTGTTTTTACTAATGTGGAAAAAATATATAACCCGGGTCGATAGCGCAGTTGGTAGCGCGCCGTGATTTGGATACTCGTGCCCGAGGGGGTGCGGGTTCGAATCCCACCTGGGGAGGTTATACCCTTCCATGAAAATTTGACAAAAAGTCGATTTTCTCCATTGATTAGATAATATGGAGAAGTTTCCGGCCTTGTGGAAGAGTAGGTGAGTACTGGTTATAGACAATGGTCCAGGAAAGCTAGGTTAGGTGCGCTGGACGCCGTAAAATGACAAAAAATATGTTGACACGGCGTTAAATCCAATTAATAAATAAATACATAAATAAATGAAAAATACATTGAAAATTGGTATCCAATAAACCTTTTCCTTGCAGATGCATGATTAAACCTAAAACGCAACTTTAAAAACACCCCATTTCTTGTCTGAATTTTACATAGATTTTAGAACTATTGAACTTAATCATGGACCCAGTTAATGTTGTATCCTTAATTAAATGTGTTCTATTGCACTGTTTTAATTACCAAAAAGCGATCGGTTCATTGTGTTTTGAAGGATAATGACTACTAGACTGGATTACTTGCCCCTTACCACTATCGTTATCGGGTCAGGCAAGCCGTAATTATGGCGGCCTCCTCAGTTATTATTCAGTTATTACATTTTCTTGATCTTGCATGATCATTTGCTGACGATAGTTACTATAGTAAGAGTTTGATACTATTTAGGTCATTCGATTTCGTTTTTTTCTGATTACACGTATAGTAAGATTTCTTTCAACTTACGAAGGTCACGGCGCTTACCTTTGTAAATATGGGCTAAACCATTATAAAAGAGGTTGTTACACCCGATTTCAAAGAATTTAGCAACATTATAAATAATTTCTTTACATTTTTGACAATTGTTCGCGTGCTTACACGTTTCAGACATGATGACCTAACTAACACTTTAAAGACATTTCGGTCGTTATATACACTATTTGTGTGCACGAGATTCACGAGGGAGAAATATTTGGATAATTTATATAATACTGACACCATATTATAAATAAGATGGAAAAAAACGTAGCAAGGTTTTAGTCTGAAACAATATTATGCTACTGGGATTTGAACCGTAAACCTTTAGGTCTGACGGCCGACGCGTTACCACTGGGCTAAGGATATCAGTTAGTGAAATGCGTCAAAGTAATTGTAATTAACGCTTGCTAGTATTATTGCACACCTGTTCATCGCATTCGGATCTTCTTCATGAATATTCAATGCACTTTGACCTTCGTAAGGTGAAAGAAATCTTACTATAGTGCGTACAAAAAAACAAAGCGTGTTTTGGTAAACATTAAAATTGAGACAATTCATTTCAGGGGTAGGCAGTATTGAAAATAAAATTTGTGTAATTCATTCTAACAAAATTAGCATGGTTGATAAACCACCACCACTGTAAATCATGCTTGTTATGGTAGAACGCTTTCCATTACACCAACAACTAAGACACGTGTAATACATATCACAATTGTTTATTTTAAAGTCATCCTGGGCATCCCTTGTCGAGGGTTAGTTCACTGTATTGTTATTATAAACAGTGTTTTGTTTTTTTGTACGCACTATATATATTTAGCGAACGATTTACACAAACAAGTCTCACTTGAACACAATTCGGACGTGGATTAGCCTCGTAAGACTTTCGGATACTTTATTTAGTATTAATGTAACCAAACAACTGAAGAAGGTATTCACTGTAATTCTTGTACAATGATTCTTTGACTTAAACCTATGTTGTGAGAAATGTTCATTGAAAAAAATATCCAATACCTTATTCACTACATAGGGCGCGGCCATTATCATGCTTTGCCTAACGTACTTTTACCTGACAAAATACGACAGGGGACCAGACAAAATAACATTTAATTCAATTATTCGCCACTCTTGATAGATTTTAATCAGTACTTTGCTTTGGATATGATATTTTTCTTTATTAATAAGTCAGCGCTTTTGTTGTTTTGAGAGCATAATGACTTGTATGATGTGTCCAGTCATTATCTGTGGTTGAGTCCTATGCTAGTAAACCTCATTAACAAAGGTTATGTCCTTGAAAGTCCCATCCTGCTAGCTAAGTAAGTAGAAACTGGCCTACTGATCTGTTTTAATAATTTTTATTATTGTTTTATTTTTCCATTTTGATCTACATTTTATGGTGGCATATTTCTGCCATCAGATAACCACATAACTAACTAGTTAATTAAGAGGTTAACTAGTTACGGTAACTAGTTTACCTCATAAGTTAAGTGGTTAACTACTTACCGTAACTAATTAACCCCTTAATTAACTAGTTGGTTAAGTGGTTAACTAGTTATGGTAACTAGATAACCACTAAACTTAATTAAGTTAAATTCTGTTCTATTCTGTTCTGTTCTGTTCATATGTTTTATAATAAGAAAATTATTTGTAATCGGTTAATTATTCCGATAATTAGGCCATTTAAATCAGAGACCAGACAGCATAGAGCATTTTCTTTACAAAATATTAAATACTCAAAAAGATCAATTACTATTAAGAATTTTTTACATTTAGTCATAATTGAGCGGGAAGAATTTTAAATAAAAAGACAACTCCCAAATACAACACGATCGCGCAATTAATTGGCGCTTTTCGCCAAATACCGCCACTTTGGGTTTTTTAAAAAAACACTCTTTCCCCTAATTAGTACATCGATTGATGATAGCGAGCGAGATATCGGTCAATAAGCTTGTTTTGTTTGATTTGTCAATTAGCTTGTTTTGAATTGTCTTAAAGGAATCAAGTCGATTTTTGCGCTTGGTGATATTTTAACATAATCAGGGGCGGATTCAGGATTTTTTTCTAGGGGGGGCGAACTTTTTCAAGGGATGGGGGTCCAAGCATTCGAACCGCAACCACATTATACACATTTTGCAGAATAATGCCATAATTATTAGTAGTTAAAACTAATTAACCATTAAATCTGTGTTAAGCACCAAATAAAATTGCTTCATACTACTTAAAAATGACTTACAGTCAAGAAATAATGGATAGGTACATTTAGGAAACTCTTGCGGGTGTCCGGACCCCCTGACCCCCCACTCGATCCGCCTATGCTAATTGTACATGTAACTATAATATTAACATTAATTTTGACATTTTAAACTGATCATATGTCTGTTAGATATTATATTCTCGTGGCATAACTTATTCTACATGAATGTAGACTATTAATTACTTAAGTTATGATTAGCATATTTTTTCCACATTTTTGCCTTGGAAAAGCTACGAATGATAATTTTCATAGTATTTACGTGTCTGTCATTTAGAAATGTTGAGGTACATGTAACCATCACGTGCAATTAATGCAATATTTAATTTGATGCTATATCCACCCAATTGACCAAGTACAAATCCTTGCTCTATGAGTGCCAATTTACGCAATGTTTCAAAACTTGGTTACAAATGAGGGTAATTTTCCATGAAGTAAACAGGTTTTTTTTAAGTATTTGACCAAATTATTTTTTGTTGCCTTCTAAAGTAGGTGAGACAACAGTTTGATATTTATGAATAGCACTGAACTGACATTTGATCATGTCTTCAGCAAACTTTGTGTAGCCAGTTTAGGCAAATCGACTCCACAAACAACTTGAAATTTCATGTTCACCATAGATTTCGGGTCAATTTACGATAAAAATGCACGTAAGCAACTGTTGTCAAAAGCCTTATGTGACTGTTGAATTCATCCATACAAATATATGCTATTATAATTGTTTCCCGACTACGATACACCATATGACCTAGAGGCAGTGTCAAGGATATTGTGTACAGCTATTTTTATACATCTTCCAAGATACCTGCTTAATGAATAACATCAAATCTTAGCTACACAATTGTTTAACATTTTTTTATCATCACTCATTGTGTTTTTTCCATATCAAACTGCTACTTAAGATCTATCCTTATTTGGTGATATGTTTCAATAGTACTTTAAAAGATAAAAACATGACATGAAAGAACAATGGCTCTACATTGCCATACAATTAGGTGGGAAAGACGAACACAAACAAATATTAAGTTTCTAAAAGGGACGAAAGAGGTCCGTCATGTAGAAAATTGAAAAGTATGATTGTGTGACTGAATATTAATGACGTGATTATTTTTATTTCCTCTGTTATCAATTGTTATTCTTTTTTGTCAAAGGACTCTGGTACCAGTGTTAGTCCCCTACAAGATCAGAAACGCATTCTTTATACCCTCCCCCACATTATATTTATGTCTCTATTTAATTAATATTCCAACCGTGGCTGATTATACCATTTCATTAAATTTGGTAACCAATGACAATCTTTTAACGTATAGGGAGAAATTGGAGTTTATTTGTAAAAGGGCAATTGAGTACTGGTAAGAAATGACCGGGAAAAGTCGTTTAAGTGAGTACTAGTTTATTGTACAAAACCTTCTTTTAAACTGATTGAAATCAAAAAAGATAAAGTTACTGTTCATAATTTTCGAGCCTCATTTAGCGTATTATTATATATGAATACTAACTGTGCGAGATTTTAACATGCCTACAGATAAAAAAATATATTTTATAATATTTAACCTTGGATAATGACATAAAGGTTTCGTGCTAAAATATAAACTGCAACTGATAATCTATAAGAGGTTTAGCTGACATTGTCTTATCAAACAAATAATAAGACAAATGAGTACAACCGATTTAGTTTATTCACTTCATTCAAGTTACAGCCTGGTGAAGAACTGTCGTTTAAATTAAGTTTGATACAAAATCCTTTTTTTATCTTTCATGTTATCAATCGTTCATCAGAATACTTCGATTGTTGATAATAGTTCAAGATACAATTTGGTTTCAACATAACAGTAAGTATTTTGTTTTAATTTAGATTTAATGTAAATAATTGTTTAGAGTATTTCAGGTTAAACCAACTTTGCATATTCAAGTACGTACATTTGTAAAACATTCATTAACAAAGAAAAAGAAATCCTAAAAATATGTTTACATTGTGTGAGTAAGAAAAAACAAATGTCAACTGTTGATGGGCCTCATACCTGTTTTGTACGTTTTAAGGAAGACTCGTTCAATTATAATTATAATTAAAACATCTGAACTAGCAGGAAATGCTCGGAACTAAATAAATCTAATAGAGGAAAATATTGGTTTCACTTTGGGTCTTTAAGGTAGCTCCACACTTTACAAATGAATTTTCGACTTTCTTTCGATCTTGCTCAAATTAAGTACACTTGTCAATTAAAATAAATAATTGTAAATAATTTAAATAGCATTAATGGTGCAACAATGGTCTATTTGCAAATACCCAGTCATTAAAAACGGTTACTATGTTATTTTACATAGCCTATAACTATACTAAGATAAGACATTACTCTGATGTTTTTATTATTATGTAATTAAGATCTCATGTTATCATGTAAGCTAGACTGATAAAAGAAATCAATTGTCAATAAATTTACATTTAAATAAATATATTCTATGGTGGCATATTTCTGCCAACAGATAACCAAAAACTAACACTTTGTTTAAGTTACGGTAACTAGTTAACCACTAAATTAACTAGTTAATTAAGAAGTTAACTAGCTATGATAACTAGTTAACCACTTAACTTAATTAACTAAAGAGGTTAACTAGTAACGGTAATTAGTTGACCACATAACTATCTAGTTATTAGGAGGTTAAATAGTTACGGTAACTCGTTATTCACTTAATTAACTAGTTAGTTATGTGGTTATCTAATGGCAGAAATATGTCACCATGATATTCAACTATGCCGATAGGTCATTTTAACCAAATGTGTTGATAGCACTTTCCAGCTTTCAACAGTCGATTTTTAAAAAGTTAAAAATCATTTTATTGACTTAAGACTCAGTCCCATAAAATCGTGGCTTGTGGCGGACACGTTCGTGCAAACAGCCGTAGGCCGTAGGAAGCCTTGCCTTTGTATGGTCTCTCTACAAGTTTGTGGTCACATAAATTTTAGAGCCGTGCGGTCAATCGTAAGAGCGACAGAACGGGCATCGTAATGGCTATTTACGGATTTAGATGACTCTAGCCGCAAGGACTATGGGCGTATACATTTTGTCTGATACGATGATGACGTAAAGCCGGTTAAGAAAACAAAGAGAAACGGAATACGTATCGTATGAACTGAAATTAATACATCCGAAACGGCACCACCGCAGCAACCAAGAAAGTGGGAGGAGAGCAATATAAGCCTTCAATGACATAATATGCAGTACATGTGTGCTGAATGTACACATTGAGGGTACACGACTTTTGGCATACCCTGTACATTTGTGTAATAGTGAGAATAGTGACTACATGTACATTAATTTTGTACTTCGTTTTTCATTCAATTGAGAAAGTAAAAAACATGTTCCAATTCACTAATTTGAGAGGTGTAAGTTATAAGTACATGTATATAAACAATACATTTAACTTAATTTTGACCATTTGCTTCGGTCCCATAAAAAACAAATATTTATATTTAAGTATAGGACTGTACATAATAAATATATCATATGAGAATGAAATGTCGGGCGCTTAAATTAATCTTTGATTTGTTGCGACATGGGCAAGAATAGCACATTTTTTACATTAACGCGACAGGGTCTTCTCAATTTCTTATTTCACTACTAATTGACTGACAAATATGCCGCACAGCAAGATTTTTCTCTTTTTCAGTCCAAAATTTGCCAGTACTTTACAAAAGCTGAAAATATATTAACTCATCACCATTTTGCGCCATTCCTCTGCACTCAAACCCCCCGATTTTTTTCAGGCGATGAAGGGCGTTGTGCATTTTTAAACCCCAGACAAAGTGGAGAATTCTAACAGATACATGTTTAGTGCCTGTAATTTTGACGCAATTGTAAATATTGCCGTTTTAGGCCGGTATTCCATTCATACGGGAGCGCGACGTGAACGTTTAGCGTGAGCGTGAAACTTGAACGTGAGGCGTGAATTTTCACGCTCACACTATTCCATTCATCCGGTTAGCGTGAAAACAATCGGTACTTAAATGTATGTCTAGTCATACGTTATGGCATAATAATTTAATAGTTGAATTTTGTTATTACAACAGAATTGTCATAACATTGCTTGCAAAAACTTTACAAACTTAAATTAACATTGTTTTGCAACTGAAATTAATTTATGTTAGGTGTGCTTGTCAAGCCAAGAATGTTAAGGGTCAGCAATTATCTGCAACGTGTTATGTTCTGCAACGCCCCGTCTTGGTGTCCGTGTCCCTGCTACTTCTTTAGGGACTGGTCTCACAGAATAGGGCATTTTCTAATTGCTTCAATAAGTTTTTCTGCTGCATCTTGCATTGACAGAGGACCTTTGGAGGCTTCTCGTCCGTGAAGGCCTTGCGTGAATGTGAAAATCACTACATGTAGCGATCGGTTTCACGCTCGCGTTACACGGTCACATGTCTTAAATTCGCGTTTCACGCTCACGTCGCGCTCTTGCCGATATGGAATACATACCATAGAAAATCGTTTGTTTGATTTTTCAAGTTCGCGCTTCACGTTCTCGCTACACGGTCCCGTATGAATGGGATACCGGCCTAAGTTCAAATGCAGGAGTTTTTCATAAAATGCTTTAATGTGACATTTACCAGTAGCAATCATTTATTCATGCTTGCGACGATAAACGTTCATTTTATTTAAAATCAGCCCTGCGTCCAGTAAGCATTTAACGTTCGCCAATCACCGTTACCGTTATGAACGGTTAATTGAACGATCCGTTGAAGCGCGAACGTATAAAGATGTCGGACAAGAGAGTCTTTACTTCTATTTTATTAGAAGAATTCGGAGAGGAGGACTTGTTTTCTAGTTTACTTGTTTTTTGCAAATGTATTGATCTAAATCAACGGGAGTATCACCGTCGACTTCGTTGAATAGACCTAATAGTCCATTCAATACAGCTTTTGACCTAGACAAAATTGCAACAGAAAATATGTTTATACTGTGCGAAAGACCATCAATATAATAACACACACAAAAAAGTTGCACTCTAAATAACGAGGGGAAAGTGATGAAAAATGAATTTTAAATAATGCATTTTCTACCTATATTAAAAGGCGCTTCAATGCTTCCGTACTTCTGTCCCGCAGTAAATATAGCTGTTAGGTCACAAAAAGTAATGGATGCCGGTAGTATTTTGATTTTGAGTTGATTTTCCGATGTGATCCTATATACCTACATTTAATTAATTTATATATGGCGGCAAATTCCTTAAAAATACCGTTTTTGGTGACGACCTTGGAAAAAAGAAATATTTTACTACGGTAGCGCGTTAGGACCAAAATTGACCATGTTTAGTGTTAAATTTCGTGTCACGATATTTTTGTTGTCTGAGCGCTGAGTACGAAACTTTAAACTCACCAAATTAATGTTATCTGTTAGAATTGTTTTTAAAAACGAAATGATAACCAAGTTAAGCTTAATTCACTTGATATATTATTTGTTTTAGTAACAACATGAAACTAGCATCACACTATACATTTGAGCTTAAACGATTTCTAACTTTCTTGTGTATGAGTTGCATGTAGCAAATTTTCCTCCGTCATTATTTGAAAATTGTAAACTGTTGTTGGTTTTGTTATGCCACCGTACTAACCTGTTTGACCAAAACATTGTCTTCAGGTCTGACAAAGTAAGGAAAGTCGAGAACGGGACGTTGCTAAATTAAAAACAAGTCCGAAGCTATGTTTACTTCTCTCTCTTTCATGCATACCTTAATTGGATGCCAAACAACTTTAACATCATTTAACGTTGTAAAATCAGTAATTTTAAAACTCCCCAGAACTTCCACAGAGTTCAAAGAATCCGTTCAGATATATATATAGACAACACAAAGGAAGTAGACATCAAACCTGGCGAGAGATCATGATGTTCTATTATTAATCATGAACTGGACACACTAACAACCTCCCTTTGCACAAGTTTGTTACTAAAGTAGTCGGTGCAGCATCGTGCGTGCAAGATTCGTGCTGATTCCAGAAATTCATAGTTTCAGGTATTATGTTGGTACTTATATCACATTTGTTCATTAAATGATAAATTCATATCAATGACATTTAAACCCTTTTTAGACACAAATTTTGTAGTTTAAACTAAAAGTTGTTATCAACCATGATTTTTGAAAATTGTATACGATCAGATTCCAAAAATCGCAGTTTTAGATATCATTTTAATACTTTTATCCCAAAACTGTACAATTATGTCTCATTGATTATTGTTATACGAATTATAGTACAAGCACATAAAAGATACGTGTAAAGCAGATTCCAGATAAATGACTCGTTTACGGGTACTAAAACCGTTATAGCTGTTGGCCTTAAACGTTTTCCGCTAACAGGCCGTTCAATAATGACTGTTGGCGAACGTTACAGAACGTTACGAAACGATACATTCGGAACTCCTCGGCCATTTGCTGCGAATAATCTCGGACATATTTAGACGCTATTTTGAAACTACCGGTGTTGAAGTAAACAAATATATGGTCGTTTAGGCATTGAGCGATGTTTTGTTTTTAGTCCGTAAATTTTGAAACATCACTCATCGCCTTAACGATCGCATATTTGTGTATTATATTAGATAATTCGCAGCGAATGGCCGAGGAGTTCCGAATGTATCGTTATGTAACGTTCTGTAACGTTTTGTGTAATTAAACACGCTACTGATACGTGTATCCACGGCTCATCGCACGGACCCTGGGGCCTTACGATGCTCGGTCGCACGGCGCCCGTACGGTGCCTTTACGGCTATTTTTATGTTTATGGGACTGTAGCTTTACGAAATGAACAAAAATGGTGTTATTCCAAAAAAGGCTAATAACCTGTCATGTTTTTTAGTTTTAATCAATTTTGACATTTATATCAATTCGTTGAGTGTTTACATCGACCATCAGAAACAATGACAAAATTATACCACTAAGAAATAAATAGAATATTGACTAACCTAATAATAATAAATGTGACACGATACATTTTATTTATAATTGTATTCAATAATTCAAATGAATTTTATATGCAAGCAAAATTGGGATCTAATTGTTCTGCAAAACCATGTTTTGTGAACTTAAATAACCACGGAAAAATCATTCCATGTATGTCATTATCTGTTAATTAACAGACTTTATACTTGTAATTTTTTTCCTCGCTTAAAAAACTGAGACAATATTTTTTTATCAAAATAAATCAATTCAACAATCTTTAAACACGACAAGCATGATCGGAATTGAATCACAAACAAACCGTTACATCTATTACAAACTTTTGAACTCACCGTAATCCAACTGTAATATAAAATTTCTGAGAAACAAATATTACATTTCACAAAAGGTTTACTTATTGTTGCTATCGGTTTACGGATTGCTTCGAGTTGCTAATGAAACAATAACATAATAAATTCAGGAAAATCCGTACAAACATTTCAAATGTATTTAGACAACGGTGACTAAATCAAACTGATCAGCCAATCAAAACGTTAAAAAGTGTTTGATAAATCTCATACCAAACGGTACATTCGGAACTCCTCGGCCATTCGCTACGAATAACCTCGGACATATTTAGACGCCATTTGGAAAAATCGGTGTTGAAGTAAACGAATACACGGTCGCTTAGGCGATGACTGAAGTTTCGTTTTTAGTCCGTAAATTTGAAATTACATAGTTCAATGATATCGATGAACACTATTTGGTTCAACTTAAAACAAAGAAATATGTTTAGACAAAGATCTGTGTACTACAAGAACTATTTTGCGTAACCGTTACGTGCTTCGCTTCGCTTTGGTAGTAAAACCCAAAAATCCAGGGAAGACCCCCAAGTGTTGGATATTATTCAATCGTTTTCTCCGTGCTTGAAACTCGAGAAAACAGTGCGTGAAAGAATGGGATGGATCCAGACTTTTTTTGTGTGGGCGACACTAAGAACAAAATGCAATGTTACAGTTTGTATAAAAGCAGCCACGAAAATTTATAAGGTCTGATTTATGATCTTATTTGTCGACCACCATAAGTCATTTAATAGTACAGCCCCTTGTAAAAAGTCTAGATCCGCCCCATAATCAGTTAAATACAATTAAGTTTAGTGCGTACAAAAAAAAACGTGTTTTGGTAAACATTAAAAATGAGACAATTCATTTCAGGGGTAGGCAGTAATGAAAATAAAATTTGTGTAATTCATTTTAACAAAATTAGCATGGTTGATAAACCACCACCATTGGTAAATCATGCTTGTTATGGTAGAACGCTTTTCATTACACCAACAACTAAGACACAAGTAAAACATATCACAATTGTTTATTTTAAAGACATCCTGGGCATCCCTCGTCGTGGGTTAGTTCATTGTATTGTTATTATAAACAGTGTTGTTTTTTTGTACGCACTATATATACATGTAGATTTTCAAGGTGAAATGTTTCAATATCTGTATTGATCTGAAAGCCAACCGAAGTTTTGAGAAATTAACTGTCCTTATTGCTTATTACTGGGAGACAATGAAGCGCATTAATACGATGTTCTCCAAAATCTGCTTCATGGCATAATGATGAAATATTTTCATAATAAATTTTACGTGATTTCACTGTAGTAATAAAAGTAATGTGAAGAATTAAAATTACAAAGCATCGAGGCTGCAACAAGGATCTATTTGTGAGAACAATCACTGTATTACTTTAGGTAGCTAAAATATTCATGTACTTACATAATATAATCATGTATGCTCTTACCATTTTATAGTTAAGGTACCTGAACACTTTTCTCTCCTAAAAGTGAAAGATTGTTATATGAATACTGAATTTTAGCGTAACGTCATTATCCTCACGTCGTGACGTCATACACCATACTTATAGGGGCTGTGCATTTTGCATATGTTTAAAGGCCGGTAACGAATCGGAAATCGCTGGTTTGAAATAGAACTTGGACTTCATTTATGGTTTTCAATCTTACTTTCAACGTTAATTTAAGGTGTGTTTATAAAGAGATTTTGTGTAAAAAATCCCTGATTTATTTATGCTAGGTTTACATCTGGCCACGATTACCACGATGTCCCCGATTCCAGAGCATCGCGGCGAACGTAACAGAGCGTTGAGTCGAATCGGGGTGATCATGGGGGAGCGTAACGGAACGTGGTTGAATCGGGGACATCGTGGGCATCGGGACAGATTTTAAATCAAACTTAAATTTCACCACGATTGCCCCGATTCATTTTCTATTCGTGACAGAGCGTGGCCATCTTAACAAAACGTAACGGAACGTACCGAAGCGTAACAGAACTTGCAGTACAATCGCAACAGATCGGGACCAGCGTGGACACATTTTTTCATCCCGCGTCGCTGGGAAAGAATTATTTCTTGTTTAAATATCAAATCGTGACGTAAAACGTGGTCATTTGTCTCAAATCGTAAGTCAAATCGCAGGAGATCGCAACAAAGCGGCTTTGTCGTGGGAGATCTTAACAGGACGTAACGGAACGTGGTGGAGCGTGGAAGCCAATCGTATTGATCGCAACAAAGCGTAACAGAACATGGTGCAAATCGTGGGCTCGATCGTAGCAAAGCGCAGTAGAGCGCAACAAAACGTGCTGATTTCGTAAGGAAGCGTAACAGAACGTGGAGTATACCATTTAATCGTAGAGCTCCCCGATTTTTTAGCCTCTGGCTAATCGGGGAGATCGTGGCCAGATGTAAACCTAGCATTAACGTTTAACATAAAAATAAAAAAAGCTTGAAAATATGTGCTTTATCAAGGATTTTACAAAATCACTGGCTTTATTGAAAACTGATTGAGAGTTTTATATGTTTTGTTTTACAGTAACATTGTACATGTACATCAATACCACAAATAATGGCTAGTAATAAACCTACATCACTTCCATTAAAACAGAAGAAGACCCAATCAGAACCATCAGGAACAATGGCATCTAGATTTACAGCTACAGACAAGAAACAAGCTGTACCAAGTTCTACATTATCAGTTTACAATAGTTCTGCCGAGGCTTCAGTCCGTCTATCAGACAGTACAACCTCTAAACAACATACACCTCTAGATCCTTCTACGATACCACCTACAGCTAGTTTAGCTTCATTAGATATACAACATGGTTCTGATAATGCTCCATTCCAAGATGAATTCTCCTTCTATAAAGAAATAAATGTAAAGCATGATGGTGATAGTAAAGATTGTTTAATAGTTGCAATGACTTCAATATCAGACCATGAAATTGTTGTTTCTGATTTTGACAACAAATCAGTAAAGATGATAAATATTGATAATGATGTTATATCTGGTAACATTACATTTAGTACTGAACCACTAGATATAACTTCTTTATCAAATGGTGATGTTGCTGTAACTTTCTATGAAGAACGCCTTATTAGAATATTCACAACATTGGAAGGTCTTAATGTTAAGAAAACTATAAAACTGGGTGGTAAATGTTCAGCTGTCGAATATGTAAATGATGAGATCTATGTGTCTTACTACGATCCTGTTAAATTTCGTATTTTAAGTATGTCAGGTGGTATAAGAAAGTCTATAATACCAGATTCTAAATGTTTAGAATATATAGAAAAACCTATATTTATTGCTGTCAATATCACAGACACTACAAGTATTATCTATATATCTGACTGCACAAAGAATGTCATTGTGTCTATAGATCTAACTGGTACAACGTTAGCTGTGTATGAAGGTCTGGTAAAACCAAGCGATATAACTATTACACCATTTGGTTCTATATACGTATGTTCCATTGAAGAAGATATTATATATAAAATGTCTGAAGATCTTACTGAAGGTTTAATAATACTTGATACACAAGATGGGTTACAGGCTCCATGTTCAATGTGTTTTTGTCCTGGTAGGAAGTCTCTATATATAAGTAGTAGGAGTAGCGCACCTGAATACTGCAACTTTATAAAACAATTCAAGTACAACTAACATAAAACAGTACGTGTCTATACAATATCATATTAATGAAATAGACCAATATCAACCTGGTCATCTTGGTCGGTAGCATGACTGATAATAAAATTATGCATCGTGGGTTCGAATCCCGTGTCAGAACTACAGTACATACCTAACTTTCCTTCATTGAGTTTTGACATTTTAAATAAAAACTATCTTATTACAAAATTGATGAATATATTTAAATCAATCTTTATTTATAGCATGTAAAACATTTATCATAGATTATTCTTACACCACCTGAGAAAATACTAAAACTTCATTATTATATTCTGTTTAACCCTTAACCTCTCAATCCCGCGTTTTTACGTGTCTAGACCCCCCCCCCTTTTACCTGACCGCCAATTGAAAATGGTCTTTTTTAACTAGAATTAGTGAATTTCACTAAAAGATAGTTGTCCCCCCAAAAAGAGCTTTTTTCGCGCGCCTCCCCCATTAAAAGATGTCTCAGGGGTGTTCTGAAGGGGGATGTGCCCCCCTTTGTTGCTGGTGTTTGAAGGGGGCGCAACGCCCCTCATCGCCAGAAAAAACATCGCCGTCAATGAGTGCAGAGAAATGGCGCCAAATGCTGATCACAAAACATGTTTTTAGTCTCTGAAAATACCTGGCACTTTAGACCTCAATTTTGGAAAATATTACTGTTTGAAATGCAAATGTGGGGTTGAAAAAGAGCGAAACTTGCATTTTTTGCCGTTTTTGCTCCGCCAAAGCGTTGCTATGGTAACTGGGATCGGGGCTCAACTTGTTTTTTTCTGAAAGACATTCATCTAGGGAATAACTTGACCAAGTTGCATATCTGTATGATAATCAGTAATAAAATTAGAGCATCTTGAAATAGCACTAGCGCGCAATTGTGGCTACTTTTCACACATGCTGCAACCAGTAAAGGGTTGAAAACTGCTAACATCTACCACATTTCTTAACATATATACAGACCATACAATGTTTGTACAGTTGATCCCCATTGTTTGATTTTATTTAATCTGGTGACTTTAAATTCAAAATTGTTTCATAGTTTAACTGTTTCCACAAATTCGAGTTATGTTCACGCTCAGATAACTAAGTTGGGATCTCCTCTGACTACGAATCAGTGGTCCGGTGTTTGAATTCACAGCAGGACCTATTTACCTTCATGAATTTTAATTTTAACCATATTATATAGCATTTTAGGACCATTTTTCCTTATAACCCTGGTTAAACAAGGAAAGCGACAGCCATTGTTGTTGATATATGCTAACTATACAGGGTAGAGATATATTCCTGTCATGACACATTAAATGTTATGTTAAGTACTATAAACTGTTGTAGTAGATATTAACGTCTACACGTTACTCTTTCGGTAAAATTATAATAACTGTACAATGTAGATCTACCAATATATATGTATAATTTTTGGGAAAAATCAATAAGTATCTATTATTATCAAAACATATGTAATTGTTTCATAATTTTATAGAAACTTGTTTTCAATAGATGACGACAGAATGATTTTTGAAAGTTCATTCCTATTTTTGAAATTTAGACTTTTTTCCAGCAAATTGATGCGCCAATTTAAGTTAAAAACTCTACCTATCCAATTATTAATTGTTTTGTTTGTACTATTATGTTATTGTACATTTATTTTTACGTTAGTTGTATTAGCTGTTTATAAGTTAATGATCTCCAGCATCGGAGAAAAACAATGAAATAATGTATCAACTATATTCACATTCCTTGTTTGTCTAGTCCAATATTTATGTATAGACATATCATTGTTTTACATTGTTTTTAAACTGTGCTTCAATATTATAGAAATGTATTGTAAAATCTATATTCTGTGTACTATTTATATATTGAACCAGAACAACTCAGAATCTATCTTATATTATAATTATAACTTCTATAAACAATATGTTTTTACTCCATAATTTACTCCATTTATTATCACATATCAATAGATTATAAAAGGTGGCTGTCTCACCGAACCAGTCTACACTTTTTCCTTCAATTGAAACCCCTACAAACAGAGCCGACCAATTCTTCGTCTATGGAGGAAAGACAGATATTAATAGATAACATATAACTTACAACTTAAGTTGGGATCCAACCATGGAGCTAGAGATTCAAAAATTAGTTTCGGTAGTCTTAAAGATAAGACCCTATGTAACTTTATTATCATTTGGACATTTTTCTATTAAGTAGGGTCTTAACTGATTGCTTCCTGCTTCCCTACATAACATAAAACATCTATATGATAAAAAAGTTAGGCAGGGTATATATTTAGGACTATTATAATCAGGGTTGCCTGTGTTAACCTAATCAATCATTGATACCATTTAGATGAGTGAAACTTAAATGAAATAATTTTATTGTATTAAGTTATAAAATTTACATGAAAGACTTCTAACTAAGAACTTTGAAGCATAAAATGGCCACTATTCAGTCAAAATTCTGATATTTGTTTCAAGTATGTACATGTACTTCTACAAAATGCACCTAAATACAAAATATATTACTTGTTGATGGACAAGTAGGGTTGAAATATTTAAATGTAAGAGTCAGACAAGTTGTGCATAGGAATTCCACATCCCTGGCTGCATATAAGAATATGTGTACATCACTAGAGCCTATACTGACAAGGGTTAGCATACAAGGTCTTGTAAACACTACTGAAGGGATGTTATTCTTTACATTAAACATACTGTATGCTAGGCATGTACTTTGCTATTTGAAGTTCAAATTCATTACTTGGTTTGCCATACTGTGATTCCTATGAGAGTATCACTTCAGAGGTATCACTATAACTCCAGGTCTATGGAACTGTTTTAATGGCTTATGAGATTACAGTGATTTGAAGCCAGCATCCCAATCTCATTAAAACCCAATCTAATTTTTTCTGTTTGCCTACTTACTAATCCTGAAGTACTCGACCCCAAAGGAAGGTCAAGTGGTTACAATGATGCAGCTGAAGCTATATGACTGTAACCAGGTCAAATGTTACAATGATGCAGCTGAAGCTATATCACTGTAACCTGGTCAAATGTTACAATGATGCAGCTGAAGCTATATGACTGTAACCTGGTCAAATGTTACAATGATGCAGCTGAAGCTATATGACTGTAACCAGGTCAAATGTTACAATGATGCAGCTGAAGCTATATGACTGTGACCTGGTCAAATGTTACAATGATGCAGCTGAAGCTATATGACTGTAACCTGGTCAAATGTTACAATGATGCAGCTGAAGCTATAGGACTGTAACCTGGTCAAATGTTACAATGATGCAGCTGAAGCTATAGGACTGTAACCTGGTCAAATGTTACAATGATGCAGCTGAAGCTATATGACTGTAACCTGGTCAAATGTTACAATGATGCAGCTGAAGCTATATGACTGTAACCTGGTCAAATGTTACAATGATGCAGCTGAAGCTATAGGACTGTAACCTGGTCAAATGTTACAATGATGCAGCTGAAGCTATAGGACTGTAACCTGGTCAAATGTTACAATGATGCAGCTGAAGCTATAGGACTGTAACCTGGTCAAATGTTACAATGATGCAGCTGAAGCTATATGACTGTAACCTGGTCAAATGTTACAATGATGCAGCTGAAGCTATATGACTGTAACCTGGTCAAATGTTACAATGATGCAGCTGAAGCTATATGACTGTAACCTGGTCAAATGTTACAATGATGCAGCTGAATCTATATGACTGTAACCTGGTCAAATGTTACAATGATGCAGCTGAAGCTATATGACTGTAACCTGGTCAAATGTTACAATGATGCAGCTGAATCTATATGACTGTAACCTGGTCAAGTGGTTACAACACAAGACAACTTAATACAGTAAACTTTGAGATGATTAAAATCACATCTAAAACCTACAACATTAGTTGATACCAGTGTACAATGTAACAGACATCAGAGAATATTTAAAATGTTGTAACAACTGGTTTTATAGTCAAGCAAAAACAAAATGTCACAAAATGTGTTAGTTATTTCAAGGTCTTTAACTCAAATGTCTCAGTATACATTGACCACATTGTCATACTGAAGGGAACTATCTAGACCTTTAATTAACAAACATTTCTGATCCTGTTTGATAAAAGGTCAAATTAAAATTTAGCCCGCCCAGCAAGCTCAGTCTGTAACACACAAGTCTACTGATCCAGGGATCAGAGGTTTGATTCCCTGGCCGGGGCATACTTTCGTAGAGCTTGGTTATGAAATAATTTCTACAGTCTTTCTCCTACCACTGATTCTAAATTATGTAGGACAGTAGTCAGTCACTAGCGGAAGTATGCGCCTATTAGTTGGTTAACAGCTAAATCCAGAGATTTAGCCTTTCTAGGAACAGTGAGTAGGTGGACTGACCACCATGATATAACCTATACAATGTTTTGCTACGGCATTAAAACCCCCAAAAATAAAAAAAATAAATAAGTTAGAGCTGTTAGCATTAAAATCAGACATTACTGATGATCAAATAGTATACTTTGCCCTGGCAATCAGCTGCTTGCTATAAATGTTCACGAAAACAATCTGTCATGGACCAGACAATAACAACACTATTTAATTTTATTTGTTTTATTCTATTACAATATTTATGTAACAAAACTACAAGTAGAACTATAAAGTTAACAAATTATCTAAAAACTTACTACAATATCAAAGGTAGAATTACCTTAATGTCAGATAAAATCATTATATACATATAAACCATCATAAATGATTACAAAACATCTTTCATTCATTACAACATGTACAGGTCATATTCTAGGTCATGCTTGTTTTTGTACTTTAAATAATGGACTTGTCCTTTAAATAGGTGAATAAGCAGATGCATGAACAGCATTTTACTCATTTAGATACCATCTTGATATTTAACATTTATACTGAACAGTGTATAAGCACATTATAAATTTTATATAATGATACGTTTATAAAATAAGCGAAAATTAACTAAACTGTAAAATTGTAAAAATAATTCATGCCTAAATATTGGTGTGTAATAAAACTGGCTATGTTTACGTTGAAGACCTGTACATCATTTCGTATGGACTGGTTTTATAAAACAATATTCTGTCGCAAAATTATTAATTTTTTGTAAAAGAAAGTTATTATCTCCCTTTGATAAGAAAATGGTGTATCAGACATGATTGTAGTTAATATAATAAGAAAATCAAACAGGATGAACATTTTATAAATACAGTGTACAATTATATACCAGTTTCCTGAGAATATTTATGTGATTTTAAACATTTTGTATTAGGGGAATTCTACCTTCATCTCAATATAATACATCTTGTTTTTATAAACAAATAACATACATGATATGTATCAGGTTAATAATGATGTCAGACTTGGTATAAAAGTTTAAGGTGTTTGTATAAAACAATTTTTTATAAAGGGTGTATAAAAACAATGCCCAATTTAATGTAAAAGTATATTATCATATAGATATCACCAAGTTTAGAAATCTTGTTTATTTATTATAAGACATTTAACAACTATAAGACTTAAAGCCCCTTTATCAAAAGTAACTCTGTTTTTTTTGACTGCAAAGAAAATAGACATTTATCTATTTCAATCACCTCTAATAAACAAAATTATTTCAATATATGCAAATATTGCTTAGATATGTTCATGTTATTTGTTTATTTCAAAGTGAAAGTAGATCGAAGCCGAAAGTAGAATTTGGTTGTCAATACTTGAAACAATAGTTTTGATGAGTGTTTTAAAGATAAAGTCTTATTAGAGAGAAAAAACTTACTCTGAATTACATAATTAAGCTTTTAAACTATTTTGGATCAGGTATATTAAACATCAGCGTATAAATGAAAATAGAGTGCTCTTATAAAAGTACCCCACTTTTTTAAGAATTTGACATTTTGTCAAACTCAGATTTAGAAAGCAGAATGGTTTGAACTATTAATTGTGTCTTTAATGCATGTTATATTTTAACAACTTCATGGTTGTAGAACAGTTTTCAAGTCTACTGTTAATGAAAATATCTTCATATAGTGGTTTTAAAGTGTGAACATAATTGTTTTCATGATAAAAACCTATTCACATTTGAACATGAAAAAAGAAATAAAGAGTGGACTCAGGAAATTCCAAAGTGAACATAAATTAGTTTATCAACATCTGACATTCAATCTATGTAACATTAAATAAACTTTAATGACAGTAAAACTATATCAAGAACGCATCATCAATTTACTCACACTGGCAACCCGGACTATAAGCAAGTATTTTAGTAGGATAAAAATGAGTAAGTTAGGTCATACTAACAATTTAATTCTAATTTGTGCTCACGATCCTTGCTCATAACCTACATAAATATGTTAACATTGTCCAGAACACTGGTCATTATGTATTACTTGACACATGCATCACACCCACAATAAAGGAAACACACAAAATATAACAAAAACAGTCTATGAACAGCATGCTCGACTATTCGGAGGTGTTCGTGTAAACAACAGCAACAACCAGTCAAAATTCATGCTAGAGTTATGCAACTTGGTATTTGACTTTCAATAGTAACCCCATAGACATGTGTGAAGTTTCAAGTGAATCTCTTCAGTAGTTTCAAAGATAAAATGATGTACCTAAAACCCCTAAAGTGTTATGCCACCGCCAATGGTGACACACAACTGAGTAGGATAGCCCCACTATTCTCCAAGTAGTTGAGTTAAAAATAACAAAATAGATCTTCTGGTTTCACAAAACATTATGTGAACCAAAACCTGACTTGTTTTATTAACTGAGTAAAAACGATGAATATGGTTCATTCAAATCTACATTCTAAGTAATTTCACACATATATAGTTTTCAACAAGTCAAATCAAAGTAATGTCCAACTGAACAGAATTAACCTGAGCTTGACCTTTATGCAAGAATATATTGAACTCAGTATTTACTGTCTATTTTTATCTTCATTTGTAAATCACACTTTATCGGAAGCTTTCGGCAAAATGCTTGTAACAGTTATGTAATTTTGTTTTCATAAGAATAAATACTGTGAAACAATGCATGCCACAATATTGCGGACTAATGTGACTCTCCATAGAAAATGAGTAAAAAATTAATAGTTTCAATAACATGCCGTGTTTCAAAACTGATTTATAGTCACATAAGCTGTTATAAACACGTGTATAATCCTATAAATGTACATGCATACGGAAACTCACGATTTAATGTAAGTTATGTGTGTAATTAACATTACGCCGAAATTTGATTGACAGGATAAGATGCTTATCGTTAGCTAATCAGCGCGCTCCATTTGGTCCCGTGATTCTATTGTTTTTAGTCGCCATTTTTCTTTGGACAAGCTGACTACATTTAGTTGAATCAAAAACTGAGGAATAATTATGATTAAAGTGAGAAAACAGCGAGAAGAAAATGGTTAAATGATGTCAGTGCGGTCTATATGATTCAGATAGTTGATATCTGGATCGTTTGACAGGTGGCATAGTTTTGAAAACATTTCCGCAGCCGAAAAGTAACTTGGACAATAGTAAAAGATGAACAATTTGTTTGTCTGTTCTGTTGTTTGTGCCAGACTTTCTTACAAGATCGTTAGACGGATAGAATTTACTCAATAAATGAAGATAATATATACATAGCACCAATATTCGAATGTAGCCGGTGGACCTAGTCCATCAAAATCGCCGTCGGTCCAGCAACTTTTAGAATGTTAGTGGTCCGACGGACCACCAATTTTTTACAGCGCATTCTATATTCAATAAAAAAGTTATTAAAAATTATATTTTATATAATTTTATTATATATCATGCTTAATCATTAATATTAACTGCATATTTTAATATATTGCCATTTGTTAAGATTTGTTAGGTCTGGTAAACTTTCATTCGGTCCAGTAAAAAATCCCATTTTGCTGGACTGAATGTCCAATGCTGACCAAAGTTTTTCGTGAAGAGTGCATAGCACACAAATGATTTAAAAATTGTAAAAACAAAATATAAATACTGTAAGTATAATACATTCATTCTGAAAGGACGTATTCTCATTTATTAAGGATAGCACAAAAAGTTTTTTTATTACCTTAATGTCTCCATTATGGTTCCCTTAAATAAATAATTACATGTACTAGCAAGACACACAATGTCTACTCTCTTAAACATAAGACATTTAAAAGACAATAATAAATAAAAAATATGGGCTATAATAGATCAAATTAGGGTTATCATTAACATAACTGGCTTAAATTATCACAGAGTTGAATTAAAAATTGGTAAGATAATGCTTTTTGTTTGTTATTTATTTAAAAATAAAATTCAGAACTATATGTGGAATTATGATCTTGAACTGAACTGGCTGGAGTAAAATGTTCATGTATAGTATGTTTTTTTCTCAACTGTCAAAGTTTAAATAATTCTAAGGTAATTGAATGCACAATATCACTAGTGCGAGAACAGAGAAAGAACACTACGTCCCCATGAAATAGTTCATGTTTTGACAATTGAGAAAAACAAACTATGAATAAGGAGATATTTCATTAAATATGTTAAACACATTGTTTAGAACACTATGATTTACATTTTTTAAAGTTATAGTTAATTTTTTCCCATCTGTCAAAGTTTGAATAATTTCACGATGATTGAATACACACTATCACAAAATCCCACGAAGACAAAGAGCACAAACTCACCATGAAATTATTAATGTTTTGACAGTTGAGAAAAAAAAGAACTTTAGCTGATTCAATTCAGTAAAATGATCTTAAAAGAGATGTGTTAAAATGTCTGCAGTCTAAACTTAAAACAAATCTAATAAATTTATTTAAGGTAATTTAAACTCTATTTTTAAAAGTCAGAGCAAGAATAATCCAAAATGAGACATAACCAACAGTTTTTCAGTATACATAGATATATTTTTTCTGTGTAAAAATCTAAGCTTAGCATTGACTTTTCTGATGATTGATCGATAAGATGTCCAAGGTTATCAGATAATGGGTCACGTGACTCGGTGGGAGGAGCAATCTACTCCCTGGCGTTATGTTAACTATTATAATAAGGTAGTTTAAGCTCAGGTTAATATTGTTGGACTAAAGCTATTTTGTGTAAACTAATTCCCAGTAAACAATTTGTCAATATTTTACAAAGTTACAACTACCATAAGAAATACATAGACAAGTATGAACTATACATTGTACATATGACAATAGTGAAGGGTGTTCATCAATTACAGGTCTCTTAAGTCTCATAAATGTCAAAAAGTATAACTATTTATTGGTCATGCATCTAAATAAAAATATATATATATAAATATACATGATTGTGTATTAAAGGTACTCATTCACAGATTTCAACTTAAACATCAACTTTTTCTGAAACAATCAAAATTGTTTGGAAACTTTTTTTTTAAGCAGGAAATTAGTTATTTGATAATGACAGTTTTAGTGCAAATTGACATAAAAGTACAAATGATGGTGCTGCTAGTAGTAAAAAATCTACCCCGTATGTCTCGGTATAGACAATTTTAGTGCATTTATGTAACTTTTATTTGTATATTTCTTGCAATCTATAGGTCAGATTGTCCTAAAACATTAAGACTTAATTTTTTGACACAATTACAGACACTGAATGTTTTTATGAAAATATGGAAAAATCTTAACCAAATCTGTGAGCTAGTACCTTAAATGCAACTCGCAAATCATCATATCCTTATTAATGATTAGCCAAACAAAAATTATCTGATTTCCAAAGCAGAGTTGAACAAAATTTCACGCAAGCAGAAGTGAAGTTTCTTAGGAATACAACTGAACGAAACAGTATTCTGAAATAATAATTGTTACGATTAAGGTTTTCATGACTGATTCTTAACACGATTCACATAAAATATAATTGTAGCTCAACAAAAATGCCAACAGTTTTATGTAAATTTCAAGTGATTGTACTGTTGTATTTTAATACGGGTATATTTTCAATATTTATCAACAGTATAACAAAAATTGCTTTCTAATAATTTAAACGTAAAAAAGACTGAAACTTAAACCTATCAAACAATAATATTTAAATAACAGATTCATCTTATTCTGCAAAGGACTGAATTATAAAGCAAACATACAAATAAATCAATTAACAAAACCATTATTTAGAGGTTAATGATTAGTTGCTACTCGTCATTATGCGATAATCTCCCGATGACGTCCATAATAGCCTGAGGGCCTTTGGCCCGAAGGCCATTATGGATTCGAGGGTGATTATCGCATAATGGCGAGTAGCAACTAATCATTAACCTCTTTAATACGTTTGTTCAGAGTCCGGTCTCGAATTTTAAGTAAACTAGGAACAATTATTTAGGGACGAATTGATCACTAGCGAATTTTCCGAGGACGAATCAGTAATTTAATGACTTAATGTAACAATGACGTAGAATATAATGTACACTTTGTTGTCAAATGGCGGTCGTGTTTTTAAACGCTTGTGACCAAATTACTTTCATTTATCACGGATTAAAACATTTTCATGAGACTGGAACTTACCAGTATATATGTGTTTTTCAAACTTTAAATTGAGGATATGGAGATAAAGATTATGTATGGAAACACATAGATCTACACATGGAGCGGGATGAGTCATTCATTGATTTTATGAAAATGGCATGGACGTTCATGAGGATTTTGGAAGCCAATTCCATTTTATTAATTTATGCATGGCTTGGCTTTGGTAAAACAATAGTCAACCTACGCAAATACTGTATAATGGCTGAATTCGTCAAATTAAACACGGAACGGAATTCAGCGCAAATTTGGGAGTTCGGTATTTTACAGCGTCAATGGTCGAGTGTGTGCTGAATTTGAATGGTAAAGTAAGTGATTTATAATAAAATAATTTGTAAAATCTCAAATAAGACTTTTGTGTATCATAGTTTTGTTGAATATGTGCGTCTAAATCTAAAATTCTATTTGACAAAGTCAAAGACTCAAGAATTCTTTCGGCCGCCATGTTTAAAGCAACTGCTATTTGATGACGTAAACAATGCGGGTGCAAGCATTCAGGGCCTATTATGCATAATGGGCGAGTTGAAGGCGGCCAAAATCGCATAATACGGGACAGAACAGAACAAACCTTTACTATCTCAAATTATTTTATGATACAGTGTCAATGTTATAGGAGTAAGAAATAACACTGATAAGTTAACAAAGTTATATTTAGTACTTTTACTTCAGTGAGACAGTTCAAACAATGCATTTGTTAAAAAAATCAAAATGACAAAATGTATTCAGAATGTTGAATTGACAAATCTCCACATATGCAGAAGAAGTTGGTGTCATTAGAATAAAAAATAATTTTCTACTTTCAAATTGAAGCCCTAAACAATTTTCAGGAAAAAAGAAACACAGGGAAAAATAATTTCGAATAACTTTTCACGGCTTTGTTTAAGATCATGAAAATTGGTCAGATTATTATCTGGGCCACTTTGTATGCAACACTGTATAAAAAATCAATGAAGCACCTAACGTACCGTGTCACGTAGTGCAGGCGGAGAAAAGCAAAAACTCCATGCAGAGTAATTGTAATTATTTTGTCAAAATGCCTTTTCATATCATTCGATACTCAAGACATTTACACACTGTTTTCTGTAATTGAAACATTTAATTTTACAAACAATATACATTGACTAATAAAACAAGCAAAATGTAAATATTGTGTGACAATTTTAACCTGAGCTTGAACTACCTAATTATAATAATTACATGCTTCACTTACATTAAAACGGAATAGGTGTATATGATTATACGCATGTTTATATCAAACTATATGAATATTAATCAATTTTGTAAACATGACATGTTATTGTACTTTAAAGTTGGGACACATTAGTTTTGGGTAAAACACGTAAGTCTGCTATATTGTGGCACAGTTTCAAAGTATTTATTCTTATGAAAACAAAATGTATTGTTCAGTACGTGTTTTGCCAACAGCTTCCAATAAAGCACAATTTATAAACAAAGACAAAAATAGACTGTAAATACTGATTTTAATATATTCTTGCATAAAGGTCAAGCTTAGGTTAATTCTGTCTGACTATAACAATTATTTAAATGACAAAACATGGTTGTTAATACATAATACATTGTATATACAGAGTTTAATACATCTATCAAAGCTACAATCTGTACATCTTCCTGGTAAACTAATGATTTGATTCTTCTTGTATCTCACATTTCTATTTGTATTCAACTGTACTAAACTGTCTATGATTATAAAGTTTATTTGTACTATATCCACTGAATAAAGTAATCACTTATAATTATAGCATGGGGATTATTCTGCCCCTTAAAACACACAGCTATAATTTTAACAACACAAGAAATAACACAAATTATAGAAATTCTAAGAACATTATAGCATGGGGATTATTCTGCCCCTTAAACACACAGCTATAATTTCATATGAAAGAAACCTAAATTTTCATAATTCTTGAATTCTTTAAATCTTCATCTGTAATAATAAAATTTCAATGTTCAAATAAACATATAAATATATCATAAATATGTGTATTTTAATGACTTTCTAAAAGATTTAAACTAATAAGTCTTTGAAGAATCTTGTTTCAAAAAAACTTTCAGTCACACATACACAACTATCAACACTGATTTCTGATCTCATCTCATTTTAAAATCTCTGGATTCATGTTGACATTTCTTTTTAAGATTCAAATACAGACTAATATATTCAAACATCCATCACCTCTAATTATGAATGTATTCAGGCAGATAATTGAGTTATAAAGTCTGGGAAATGATTGTTTCTCTATCTTTCATGTATCTAACAATCAGTATGTTTAATACATGATGATTGATGCATGTAAGTTGTTACAATCCAGGTGATATGTCTATCATCTGAATGATTTTCTTCTGTTGACAGCCTTAAAAAGATAATCAAATTAATCAATTATAGTTATAACTATCCACTATGATATGACCAATATAATATATTGCTACTAGAATAAACCCAACAGAAAGTAATTATTATAGCATTAAAAATAATTATCTCAAGTATTTAAGTACAAAAGTCATATCTTCTTTCATATTTATTTATTTTATAGGGTTTTACACCATGTCAACCATTTTTGGTCATTTTACAACATCCAGCACACCTTACCTAGTTTTTCTGGACCCTTGTCTATAACCAGTACTTACCTACCCTTCCACAAGGCTGGAAACTTCTCCATATACCTTATTAATGAAGGATGGTGGGATTTGAACCTGTACCCCCTTCCGGACACTAGTTTCCAAATCCCAGCACGCTATTGACTCAGGTTTCACTTGTGTAACAAAGTAGAATTATCAAGAAGTTGTTGTGGTCCAATAGTAAGAATGTGGCAGACTGTAGCATGTCATGTAGTAACTTCGTAACAGTAATGAATCAATACATTTAAAGCAAATATCAAGTTCTGACATTATTTATTAATATATAATTATATTGTAATAATTTATTGCTTCAGAGTTCAGTATAAGAATCTTGTAAAGACTTCTGGAACAAAATCCTGATTGTAAAATTTTAATATATTAACTTTCAAAGTAATGTTGTATATCATTCTATTATACAGTTTATCACCTACATAATATCATAAATTTGTCTTGTAGCCAACTTCTTTAACGTAAGAAACTTTTTAGATATTTTTGCTTTATGTATTCATACTTTTTATTTAATTATGTACATTATGGCCTCTCATCAGGACCTCATTCATTACCAGCAGTAACTTAACTTTCCACAATCAGTTGTCAACTTCACTCTCTAATTTTCCTGGAAGGGTAGAGGCCGGGATTCAAACCCAGGACCCTTTACTTTAAAATAAACTATTTTACAAGCTTCCACTGGGCCATGGCTAGGACAAGAAATCATGCTACCTGCAATGTACCATAGTGAGATAAAAGTTTTTTCTATAATATAGGTACGATTAGTTCATCACTTTTTTCTTACACCAGTCCTGAAAAAAAAATTTGAAATATATCAATCTTAATGTATTACTTTACAAAACAATTATTTGTACATCTATATGAATAGAAAAGTGTCCCCATCAGAAGTTTTACTTAAAACTCTGATCATCTTCTAAGTTATACATAATTACAATAAGTATTTTGGCTTTGACTTAAAATTGTAGTTGTTGGTACCTCAGTAGGCAATCTGATTTTTCCACTCGCATACTAGCCTTTTTCAAACAAAGGTCACGTTCAGGCGACCTTTTCTCATCATAATATTCATGACGAAATTGTTATGATAATTTAACAGCGGTATCATTCACAGTCTGCGATTGGATGGATCATTTTAAATTGCGTGACATAGACGATGTAAACAAGTTACGCATCATAACAATTTCGTCATGAATATTATGATGATAAAAGTTCACCGGAACGTGACCTTCGTTTGGAAAAGGCCAGATCTAAATTAGCGAGTATGCGAGCGGAATATTTTAGATCGGGTTTTAATCAGATTGAATTGTTGCTAAGAATTTGTTTCTGCGATGGTCACTAGAATAAGTTGATCTTAAACCAATTTGTTAGTTCCATACCTAAGAAACTTCATTTCAATCAAGGTGTGATGAAACTATCTTATAGAAGTTGTTTCACAATCAATCTAAAATAAACAATATAAACAAATCAAGATACCTTATCAGACATCCCAAACATTTGACATTGTTATAGATGTAACTCTATCATTTCCACCACCTAGATAAAAGAAAAGTAATTTATACAATCTTTTTATAATTAAATTAAACAAAAGGAATTCACCAATTTTACTATCTGTGTTTGAAGTCTAGTTCATTATTACTTTGTTATGGTCACCTTCAATATTAATTTGTTGATAAAATGACCGAGGACATTATTCTATTGTTGGTCTATAAAATTATATTACTCAGGGCTCAACATATCCACTCTTATTTACAAGTAGAAATTAATTTAGGACATGTTGTTTTAAAATAGGGAATGCATAGAAGACAATGCCCAAGTGATTATACATGAGTTTTGTTTAATTCACAGTTATACAAAAAATGTGACAAGCATGGGTACAAAAGTTCGGTTTTTAACACAGTCCATTATGGAGTTATTTTCTTTTGGTCAAAGGACATGTAAATTATATCTGGGTTTTAAGACTCTCAATGAATATAGTTGGACCAAACAGTATAAAAGGTGACAGATAGGCCAGCTTCTGTAGAAAGTTTAGTATCATTCATGTTTCTCCCTACCACTAATGTTATCTTTGCCATCATATATTATCATAGATAGCTTGGCGACCAAGACAATCAACTCCGATTGTCATACCATTTGATTACAAAGACAAGCTTCAGAGAAGATCAACTATTATAGTTATTTATGTCGTTGTTCATTTTATATCATTGTGTATTCATTTGTCTTTATTTGATTATCTTATTTTGTTTAACATTGCATCATACCTTGTTTTGTTGTTTTATTATTTGTTTATGCTTGGTTGTTTTATTCTGTAAATGTTTGTTTATCATCACATCAAAGTTTGTCATCTGAATCATTCCAGTCATTGTATAAGTGGTCAAAAGTATGAAGGGGCAAAGTTTTATAGATGATATTATTAAAGATATAATCACTTACCAGTTACTATTTTTACATCAGATATTTTACAAAACCATATGTAAACATCTTCAATAATATTTCCAAGACAAACAAAGCACAGAATATTTTATTCATTCCCGTTAGTCACAGGCTATCAAAAGTACTTCTAAAACAACTATCACATAGTGGCACTGAAAAAGAAGTTTAAAATAGCTTTAAAAAATAGGGCTCTGCACCGATATACCATATATATCGAATTATCAAGACATTAAAATAAATATTAAAAATCAAATTCTATACATCATTTTGTGTGATTAGTTTTTGTCACTGTAATTTTTCACCCATTGTAGTTCATAATATCGACAATGCTTGCATGTAGCAAATACTGTGGTATTATGTGTTGGCATGCACAAGATACGATAATAGTATCATGTTAAAAGTTGTTTCAAATATAAAACAAGCTGTATTTTCTTGTTTTTAATACTTAACAGAAAACATGAAAACTAATAAATATATAAAAAGTCCTAGTCCTATAGTTCATAGTTTTATAAAATGCTAGATTGCATTCATATTCAAAATGATGAATCAATATTGGAATGTCTGTCAAGAATCGATGATACATCGATATTGCTAATTCTGATGACGGCCCTACTGTATATATGTGATTATTGTTTTTTTATTTGCACGCTGACTGATTTTAATAAAGTTTCACTGAAAGGCAATGCAATTGTGAAAACTTGAAATCTACACTCCTGAATAAACATTAAATGACAACTTGTCATATACTGTACAAGTTAATACATTGTCAATATTTTCTACTAGAGGTATAAAGGCCTGGTCACACCGCAAGAATTTTGCAGGAGCATTCCTGGAGCAGTGAAAAAAAATCATCACCCCTCGTTACCATTCAACAAGATTTGGATGCAGTTAAGGAAATGCACTCTGCCACCGCTTATGATCCCTCCTACCATTCCGGATGTTTTGAACTGCACAAAATATTGCAAGTAGTCGACACAAAGTTCATCTCCATGTGACCTTCCAAAGAGACAGTAGAGATCCTGTACGACAATGCTCTAAAGGATATCTGTTTATGGAGATTGAATAGTCGTAGAAGTACTTCATGACCAAACTCCATGAAAGGTATCGTATGACATACATATGAAATCAAATCCATGACTCCTCAAAAGTAGACATGCATGTTACCAACTGAGCTGGATGGATGGGCTAGATCATTTTAACTTCTTTAAACTCTCATATGTTTTGCTATGCTGTTTACTAAACCACAATAATAAATAACAAGAGCTGTCGAATAGGTAAGTATTTGTCACATGAGATGTTGTTAATGATAAGTAACATACATATTTTAAATTTGAAAATGATACCTTAACAAATTAAAAGTAAAAAAAAAAAATTCAAGTACATGGAGATATAATTCTGAAAAAAATGTAATTGGGGTTATGAACCTTGTCACATGACATGTGGTTGATAATAAGGAACATATTTTTAAAGTTTGAAGTTGATACCATATGAAATAAAACAGTTGCAGAAAAAACAAACATTTTTAAATGAAAACTAAATGTATAAGGGGAGATAATTCAGAAAAAAATGTATTTGGAGTTATGAACCTTGTCACATGAGATGAGGTTGATAGGAGCAGGTATTTATAGTTTGAAGTTGATACCGTAATAAATTAAACAGTTATGGTAAAAAATATTTTACTGCACAAAAACTTTAATCAGAAATGTGGACGCGGACACCGATGCAAGGGCGAGTAGGAGAGCTCTCCATTTACTTCGTAATGTTGAGCTAAAAATGAAATAAAAAAATTGTCAAATACCAGTACGTTTAAGTCCTAGGGCGGTACGTATTGCCTCAGCTGGGTATTGCAATATACTGGTATATTGTGACAGCCCTACAGGCTAACGAGGATATTTTCACATGAAGTAACTTGCTATAATTATGATTTCTATTGTTAAATAATTGTTTCTGAAAGTCACTTTACTAAGTTCCCTGAATACAGATTTGCATTTTAAAATTTGCATAGTCTTATATAGTTAAAAATTTACACCTGTTATGTATTACCTTATAATTAGAGTTATAACTATGATAAGCCACAGCCAACAAGACATTCAGCAACATGTACCATTATACAGACAAAACAGAAATACAGTTACTCTGATCTATAGCTGATACCCTGTTAAATGAAAGAATAGACTGATATATTTGTTTGTTTGTTCTGTTGGGTTTAACGCCGTTGCAACACATTGTATAGGTCATATAAAGGCGGTCAGTCAACCTACTCACTGCTCCTGGAAAGGCTAAATCTCTGGATTTAGCTGTAAACCAACCACTAAGCGCATACTTTCGGCAGTGAGTTTGTGGTTTTATTCAATGAACATATGCCAAAAAAAAACTTTATTACTTTTAAACTTTATATACATGACCAGAAACATAATGTATAATGCATAAAGGAATCAAAATATAAGAAAAATATGCAAATCTTCAAAATTTACCTTATATGATATCAAGTCTATCACTGACTCTGTCTACAAAGTTGTCAATTATAAACATTACACTAGTCCTGAAACAACAACAATAATAAAATCAAGTAAATTATCTGGCATTATATTGTTTCAGTAAAATTTTCATGTATGAGGTCCAAGCCTTTGGACTCCGCCTAGCCTAAAATACCGAAAAATTATTGGTCAATTTCGTGTTATCCAATCATCAGCGAGGAAGCAACATAAAAAGGGTCCTTTTCCAGCAGGCAATTATCACGTTGCTATTGAAATTTGTTACACTATATTAATAATAAAGAAGCTGGAAAGGATCTAATTCTTATTGTCTATTTTTAGGTAAGTTTGGTTAGATTTTATACTTCGTACTGTTTAACTTCATTGTTTTTAAACTATTTTAATCTTAGGGTTTTTATCATTTTTGTTGTAATGTAAACTACTTTATGTAAACTTTTTATTTGAATTAATACTTGTATGTTAACTGTTAAGTCAATCTTTTATTCAGAAAAGATTTTTGGAAAATGCTACAAAACAAGATTATTCTGTTTATTGGAAAACTTGTCAAAACTATTTTATTTGGATTACAGGTACATGAAAGTGAAAATGTTATTATCCTAGAAACTGACTTTGTATGACCGTCATTAATTGATATTTTGTTCGATACAGAAACATTCTCTCCAATATATCTATCAAACCTACAATAGATATTTGATATATATTGTTTACCAGTGTAGACACCTAGTAGATATAGTTTTGTATTCAAGATATTCCATATATAGAAAAAAAATTAACCTCATATTTTGCAATTTTTAAGTATAAAAGGTCAATAACTCCAAAAATAATTCATCCACAGTTACGTCCCTTAGTAGCGGTGTAAATATAGTACCGACAAATAAGTAAACTAACTTTAAGTCAAATGTTTATGTCAGTTATACAACAAATGTGGCACAATTGCATCTGTTTGTGGAATTGTTTTCTCAATACAAGACCCAATGACCCCTGATTGATGGGCATGAAAAGCACACGCCGTTATCAATATCAAAAGATTGCAATTAAACTATACTTAAAAGGTAGACAATTAGAGGAGTGAAAAATTCTTGACCGGAGTTCTGTATTGAAAAAAAAAAAACATCAAATTTTAACTGACTTAATGTTCCGTGGATAACAAAAAGTTGTCAAATTAGCCCGAATTTCATAAAATTGCATGTCCAATTATAGCAAAATTTTTATATTAAACATATAGGCAAAAATGTCAGGACCACAGATCTCTTACTTTCGAAAAAATCATGTGTCAAAAATTGTAATTCAACTGTACTTCAATCACAGGGATTTGCTACTGTTAGTAATGTTACATAGTGAACTAACCAAAACACTAACAAGTGTTCACAAGTGTGAACTAGAAATAAAACAGATAATACTGACTATTTTTATCATTTAGGGTGGGGGGGGGGGTGGATAAACACCAAAATGTTTTGTTTGAGATAACTCAATCATAGCTATCTATAAGTGGCTAAAAAGGCTAAACAATGCAATGTTTGAACATCACTTGAAACAAATTAGATGGTGTTGAATAAAACTTCAAAATAGCAGATAAGATAATAAAATGCAGATATCTTAATTTGTACGGCTATGTAAATTTGATCAAAAGTAAGATTGAAATGTATTGCAAAAAGATAAAAAATAATGGATTTTAACTTTAAATACTGGAAAGCAGAATGTACTGTACTAATGATTGTGAAACTAGTTCTTACAACTTTCAAATCCACTTCCTGGTCCCCCAGTACAGAGCTGACAGGATAAAGTTTCTTGCTCAAGGAATCAACGTGGCAGGTTTTAGATGGGATTCAAAGCAAAGGAGAGCTGGTTATCCAATGATTACCAGTCCAACATCGTAACCCCTCGGCCACGCCCACTCCAAATAGATAGATAAAAATAAAATTGTAAGTAATTACCCTCACATATTTTCTATACTCTTGATTTTAATTGTTCTCCTTGGAAATACAGATTTATCCACTTTGTCACCCTGGAATATATATAATATAAATTATATATAAAGCTTAAACTAGTGTAAGTTCAATTTAGGGTCTGCTTCCATATACAGCAGACTACAATCCTGTGTTTTTGTTTGTTTTTGTCGGGTTTAACACCGTAGCAACACATTGTATAGGTCATAAAACAGCGGTCAGTCAACTAACTCACTCTTCCTGGAAAGGCTAAATCTCAGGATTTAGCTGTTAGCCAACTACTAAGCGCATACTTTCATCAGTGACTGACAACTGCCCTACATAATTAAAAATCATTGGTAGAAGGGAGAATGGCCATAGAAATAATTTCATGACCAAGCTCAATGAAAGTATGCCCAACCCGGGAATCGAAACCACGACCCCTTGAACAGTAGACTAGCATGCTACCAACTGAGCTAGCCGGATGGCTACAATCCTGTGTAATCACCACTGATTATCGTATCAACTTCTAAACCTCACAGTACCCATTTGTATCCAAATGAAGTGAAACAGTATCAGGTAAACTTCTTGCTCAAGGAAAATGAAACTTTCATTCAAAGGATTATCAATAGAGACAGTTAAGTCACTTCAAGCTGTCATTGATTGTGCTACAAGCATATCAATGATATAGATACATCAAGAAATATTGAGGATACACGTTCACTGTTGTACTATACAGATCATTTATGTTGTCATAATAAATGTATATTTGTCATGAAAGAAATGCAACAATGAATCATCTGTGGAATAGGGTTATTACGTCAATTGTGGTGCCATCAATGTTTTAGACTTATCCCTTCAAATTATGACAACGCACCTGTTTCCACTCATGATAACAACTTCAATAACAAGAAAGCAATGTATTTTCCTTCATTTTCTTACATTATAATAATTAAAATCACAGAACTTTTATTATGTCTTAAGGTATACAAACAGAAGTACATTGCATTGGTTGTTTTATTGAATTTTGTGTAAAAAAAATTGTTCTCAGTCATTTAATTACATTATTCAGTGGATTCAAAATTGTAAGTATTTGAAACTATCAGTTCAAATGACTTTATTTAAGAAAAATGGTTCGCTCAAAATCAAAATTCCCCTTAATCAATGATTAAAAACTGGATATGAAGTTATTTACTTCATGTCACATCATATATATTATAATTTACCAATGTAATAGTGACAAAACATCAAATAAAATAATATAAATATATAAATTATTTAAGCTCTTAAATGATATACAACCTTGTTGCACCCTTTTCATTGAAAAATATGTTGAATTTCAGCGCAAAAAGGTTGTAACTCAACCTTAATCAAATATCTCTTTAAATATCAACTTTCTCAATTTTATTTAATCATCCACAAATTGTATTTATTATTTGAAAACAGAAGTTGAAATATCATTTGCTGTTATTAATTATTTAATCTATGGTTATGGTTTTTTTCTCTCCTGTAAAATTGTCAAAAAGGGAGTTACAACTTTGTTGCACTCACGGGATCTAAAATCATGGCTCTTCATATTTATATAATAACAGTACTGATGAATAAGTGTATACACTTCCATTAAAATCTCAAGGTAAGTAATGAAGATATTTCACTTTAAAAAATATCAACTTTGACTTTAAAAGTACAAAAAGGGGCATAACTCACCAAAGTTTAAGAACTTGACCAGTCCTAGCCACTTCTTCACCCAGCAGACCAACATTATCATCTTTGACCATTGGTTCATATAGAGCCTGTACATTATCATGTTCAGCCTATATAAATAGTACATCAAAACACAACATTTACATAACCCACTAGTTAGAAAATAAAACTTACAAAATACTACATAAGACCTGTAGTTGGGAGGCTTAAGGTTCAAGTAAAGTCTTAGTTTGCATTAAAATAGTAAAATAAAAAATGCTCTCTTTCAAACTTACACCAAGAGCACTGTTTTATACATCAAAATATTCCTTAAGAAACATACAATGTGATGCTGGCAAATAATTTGGATGAAAACTTATAACAAAAGATGCATTTGCAAAATTGATGCTGTAAAAATGAAAATAGTAAAAGATATTAACACATTTTTACAAACTAGTTTACCATTAAGTCATTTACAGGACATTAAAGTTCATATTTCAATGAAGGTACTGCAATATTTATTTCCTTAATAAATGTTAAAACAAAACTAAGGCAAATGAAAAACATTTTGACATATCCAAGTGTAATGGGTTTTCGCAATCCTGTTTCTACTTTCAGTTTAGTTTTTCATTTGCCTCAGTTTTGTTTTAACATTTATTGAGGTTATAAATTCATTGGAATATGTTCTTTTAAGTTCTGTAAAGGGTTAATGTTAATTTTTGTAGATAGAAAATTTTAATATAATTTAGTTTTTTTATTTATGCAACATCAATTTTGCAAAAACATCTTTTGTTAAATACTTTTGTTATAATTGATGACCAGCATCACTTTGTATGTTTCATAAGAAACATTTTGATGTATAAAACAGTTCTGTTGGTGGAAATATGACAGAACTAGAGCTATTTCTTTTTTACTTTTATTTTGCAAACCAAGACTTTACATGATCCTTAAAATTGAATAAGTGAACTCTAGGCATATTCTATCAAACTTAAACTTTACTGATTCCCCTATCATTTCATACTTCTGTAACGTGCACCGTGTAGTTTGTTGAAAACTATTCAACAATAATAAAATGCTTAATACAATATATAATTATTTTCCTTGGGGTCTACTTTGACAAATGATGAGAAACATCAACTTAAACCAAACATATCAACAAACAAGGAATATATACATGTGATCCAAGCGTTAACAAAAGAAACTCTCACAAACTATCATACAAGGCTGGGTTTTCCCGGTACTATAGTTAAACTATCTATGACCCTCTCACAATGCCTTTGGCTTTCTATGAGAACGCGGATCCATAGATTTCATAACTCTAATCATACTACAAAGCCCCGATAATTGCAAGAAGAGCGATGTGAACCCTCCGGAGTCTCCTGCCAGACTCTAATTTTCTCAGTCGATTTACGCTTTTTATACCCACCTGATGCCCATGCATACCAGAACTGAAATCTGAATGGTACATACATACATTTGATGCTCTTTGGAACTCATGCACGGGAAGCACATTTGCACGCGCCTAATTTGTCTTTGAATAAGCGTCTACCGTTACGCGTTTACAAATGTTGCCTTGCTAACAAGGGAGGTAACCTTACATGGAGACACTAAAATACAGTCATGACTGTTAACGTTACACTTCAACCAACACAATGCATTCTTTGCACCAAATTATTCAGCCATTATTAGTTTTCTATATGTAGCCCTATAACAATCCATGGTCCGAACTGAGATTCGAACCCACGACCTCTCGAGTCGTAAACGGACACTCTACCACGTCGCCATAAAAGCTAGCTTGAATGCAAGGGAGTACAAGAGCCGTATACATATACTTTACTTACAAAATTCTAGCCGGTGCGAAATGTCCGGGGCCGAAACGTTTATTTTCGCGAAAATAACTTAACAATGAAGGAAGCCAACTTCGCTTCAGTTATGAACTAAACAAATTATTTCAGTCAATATTAGTTCAGGTTCTTACCTCTATTGCAATGTATGACGATTAAAAATACCCTATTTACTTCTTAAATTCTGTAGCTTAGCTAAGTCGATTTGACCTTCACCTTTCCTGATTCAAATCAACCAAGGTAAGTTCACTCACCGTAAGGACAGAATAGTTCTCATTATTTATCAAAAACATATATTGCCTCTTACAGTAAAGTTTAGTTATTACGTCGAAAATAAATTCTAATTTTATTCTAAATAAACACATTTTCAATTCTTACACAATATTTAAGATTACCTTACCAAATAATCATAAATCATATTTATTCATTACGGTGGAAGGAAGTTCCATTTTGGTCTTTCTGGTAACTGGGAAATTTATCCGAAATCAATGTACACATCCGAAATGCATGTTTGTCTGCAATGGCAATGTAAAAAGCGCTGACTTAGATACTGACGATGCTCATGAAGTAGGCTTGAGACTGACTAAGACCCTAAATTATCTTAAGCAGTTTTTGTTGAATATAGCGTGTAATTTTGATTTTGCTGAAAAAGCGTGACAGATTAAATAAAGACTCTCAATCACAATAACTGATGAATACATTTGGGAGGGCTAACCCCCCCTAGATCTAGTCCCCCTGTTCCTACGGACTTGGATGAAATTAGACAATGAACACCCCTGATTATTTGTTTAAGACATGTCATCCTGATCCATCACTACAACTCAAAACTAAGCACAAAAGCACCTACTAATTATAGATCAACACAAACAAAACTGAAAACATCAAACTGCTAAACTCAAATCCGGAGGGGGGCTCGTCATACTGTCACAGGGAAAGAAAAATATGCAGCCTGACCGGGACTCGAACCCAGGACCTCTCGCTTACAGGGCGAGTGCTCTCCCGACTGAGCTATCCGGCCGCTTACATATCCTTCTACCCATAATGTGAACAGGTAAGTGCCGTGACATACTCCCCCACGAACTGGAAATTCGTCTCGAATTTCAGAATTCCAGGCCGTTTAAGGAGCATTTATTTTTACAAGCGTTTCTCAACTGACCAAGTAATTGTCACGTCCCACGTTGGGCGCCAAATGTCACAGGGAAAGAAAAATATGCAGCCTGACCGGGACTCGAACCCAGGACCTCTCGCTTACAGGGCGAGTGCTCTCCCGACTGAGCTATCCGGCCGCTTACATATCCTTCTACCCATAATGTGAACAGGTAAGTGCCGTGACAATACAGTAGTTTAAAATCAGTCATAACTTTGAAAAATTATGAATTCCGCAATATTTCTAAGATTACCAATAACAAACGGTAGAGTTCTGGTTGAAACATTAGGGCGATACGACTATACACCACGCTAGCTGTGACTCGATATTACCAGGTATAATGAAGATACATAATAAAGACACGTAGCGCTGTCCACGTGCCGAGCGTGTATTGCCTCGGTTTAGATTTTTTCTATAGGTTGGGCAAGGGCGTACTTGAACGTATTATTGATTTTAACTTACAACCCCTTACCAAAAACAAGTTTATATAGTTTGTGAACTGCTTTACCTAATGTTTTGTTTGTTTTTCCTTCACAGTTTATATACCTCTTAATTACTCACTTTCTGACATTTCTTTTACAATACAATGAAAGCCATGGTTGATTACAGGGTACCTTAACACATGAATCAAGTAAGTTACTTACTACTAGAAACTTTTTCCCTCATAGTGACATCAGCTTTTACTAATGCTTTAATTTATTATATCTCTTACTGTCATTGGATATACACTTTTGTATTTGAATTGTTAGTTTTTTTACTCAAAAAACTTGTTCAGCAACGTGTGATTAGGTTAAATATAAGTTAAATGAACATATACACAGCTGTAATAGTTAACGCCGTCGTATATAAAACGTCTGCTGAAATCAGCTCGGCGATGTTTGCAGTCGCGCAGGATCCCGATCTCGACAGGATGGTAAGGGGTTATTGTTTATATACATGTATCTGTCTCGCCGTTGTTAGCAGAGTCTCCTGTCTACAGTGTGCACAGGTATTAAAGTATCAATATAACAGTAATTCCTTGGCGTTTAATTCAGTCTCTTTTTAAAAAAATCAAATTTAACAATACATATATTGTAGACTTGAACTGAATCAAACAGCTACACCACAGTATATATGGTAAAGTTTACAACACTAATATATGTGAGTATTCACGGAATTCACGATGTAAAAGTGGGCGTTTCTTATGCCAACACGTGGTTATTCTATTTATATTACCATGTATGGAGATAAGGTGGTATATAACATAGGCAGATCTAGCGGGGATATTGCCCCCTGAAATGTCCAATGATGGACTTGATATGTTTCGTATCAAAATCAACAATATGTAGCAATATAATATAGCAGATCGAGATCTCACACTAGAATATTATTATAATAACTTTTAATTTATCATCTAAATTAACCATACCAAAGTTAAAAGTACAGACACGACTCAATGCTCGTTGTCGGACTATACATAGCATAACCCATAGGCGGTTCTAGGATTTCTAGTTAGGGGGCGAAAATGTACAAGCACATTGGAGGTCCATGGGACCGTAAGAGCCTCCACTTGGGGTCCAGGCTAAAGGCTTAAGCTCTGGCCAGGGGTCCAATTGACCGGAAACACCAGAAGCTTCTGAGTCTTAGTCATTTCTGAGGGATTCCTGCACATTTCCATGTATTTCCAGGGTCAGAGCTGGTGAAATCAAACATCCGTATTGTCCGTGTTGTCCCATAGCAAGTACGGACAAGTGGATTTTTCAATAATTTTATTCCATAATGTTCATACGGACAAGCGATTTTACCTGTTGGCAAAAACGGACAAGTAAACAATTTTAAGATTTCGCCACCCCTGATACAATAAAAAGCACATATAGATGTATCATATAACTTTCTATAATTGCAGTTGAATAATGATAAAAATCTTACGCAAATACGAAGGAATAATTTCTTATTTGTAAGATACATGATTGTTTTACTATAACTTAGTCTCTTTTTTACAGTTACGCCGGGTCGCCCTCACCTAGAGCCGCCAATGTAATCCCAATTCAGACCAGCCCAGTAATATTTCCCGCCAAAATTAAATTTTGTGCGTGAAGTCCGTGCAAAACGAGCGCACATGGTTTGAAATTCAATAGTGTTGTATTTGTGATAAATTATCTTAAATAAAAGTGATAAATAAACTATTTTGTGCAAACCAGTGAGTGATTTATGTATTTACAAATACAGATAAAAGTGATTTCAAACATTTTTCAATAAAACATTATTCGTGGAATACTTGGGATTACTTTCTTTAGAGTTGTTGATTACATTGACGGTTCACTGGTTTTGAGGTAAGCTTGGCATGTTTGATATTTTGTTTTATTTTTAACATTGTTGATGGTAAAAATTGTACATAAAATGTATTTATAAGCTGATTCTATTCTTGGAACTCGACTCTGTTGACAATGTCTCAGTCATAGAGAGTTTCAAAATGACTCATCGTTTATAAAATTCTGTGAAGGAAATCCGACCATTCAGTACGCTCGATACAAACGATATGTTTAAAAGAACTGTACAAACTTTTGTTTTACACTGTATATATTAGGTATATAAGGATGTTTGGTGTAGTTAGCACCTCGTATCTGGACTATTTATTTATAAATCACTCCACTATGGCCGGTGAACGGGCTTCAATGAGCACAATTTCGCAGTTTAGTCCTAAATTATGTATGCGTGTTATGCCTGTAGCATGATTATTTATAAAGCCTTAATAAAAAACTAGGTCTAAAATTGTTCCCTAGGTGATGCCCGATCCACTGGCACCTCATATTCTAGTTCGCGATGACTAGCGGCGACTCAGCACCCGGATCGGCCACCTCCGCTGGGTCTTTTGGGCGATGTTCTTCAGCCGGTTTTCGCTAAATAACTCCCTTATCTATGGACCTATTTTTATAAACCGGGTATGTACGTGTAGCTTTCGATGTGGGCTAACCTAAAATTTTGTATTTCACCAACTATTTGCATAAACGGGGGCAAGACCCCCGAAAAACGAGCCGGGTCGCGCAGGTCTTTGTATAGACTAATTGGGTTGGATCGCAAACCGCGACGCTAAAGCTTTGCCCAGCTTTTCGCGGTATATTATCTTATAAATATGGACAAAACCAATGCGGCTTTTCAATGAAATATTTATGAACAGATTTCCCTTAACTGAGTAGCCTATGTGTAGACCTTCATTAGTACATGTGTACTATTTTCAATGCGTTCTCAAAGGATGGACACACTGATGAATTGTAGGGGGGCGACAGTCGTACATGTCAAGTGTAATTCACTTTCAATGGTATTGAAACCATCCAGCTCCCCACTCTTTCTATGGGTCTTCACAATACATGTAAATAATTAATTGAACCTAGTTTAGTTCTTGAATCCGTGTACGTTAGGGACGGTTCCGAATGGGTTTTAGTCGTATACATTCTATCATCACCATGGTGATATAATGTCATATTTACTGACGTCGTCATCCTGTAAACCGGATGTGCTTTTTATTGATAGTTAAACGTCTAAATTTATCGTTACTATGACACTAATACAGTAAATGTGTTGATTTAGATTGTTATTATATTCTCTATGGATTAAACTAATAATTGTTCTCTCAGGATAGAACATGTGAAAGTTTGCCTTGTGTCAGTTTACAGTTGTGAAAATTTTGTGTTGTGATCGCGCCAAGATTTGAAACTTCACGACATGTTTTCGGATTACTTTTCATGAAATGATTGGAAGACGATGATGATGTGTTTATAGAACTGATGACTTTAAATTAGTTGGTAAGTAATTAAATATTTCTTATATTTGTATTGTCTCCATATTTCACCTGGACTATGTGGGGGGGGGCACAGGGAGATTGCTAAACTCGATGTGTTCCTTCTCCCTGTGCCCCCCACATAGTCCAGGTGAAAGGAACACATCTAGTTTAGCGGTCCCCGAAAGTAGATATAAATATGCGTGCGCAGACGCGCAAAGGTACATTCCGCTAATTAACTGTTATTATGGGAGCTGCCGCCCCCACACCCTCGATGATATTAAAAATTGATTACAAAAAAGGCATTTAAAATAGTTATTAAAAATAATTCATTCAAAAAATGAATAAAAACTGCATCGTTAAAAACAAAATGGCGTTCAAAATTTGTCCGAGCATGCGCAATAGCGGGGTCCGCTAAACTAGATTCTATCCCATGGAGAATATCTCACATGTAGACCACGGCACAGGTGCCCATCGCATTAAAAAACTCCAAGTAATAGAATTGATCCGACCAAATCTATGCAGTGACTTAGACCCTGAAATACTGGTAGCTTCCTCTATAGCAATACAAATAAACTGATCGTAATACAGTCTTGTGAAACATAGCGTTAAGTTTGATATTGACGCTAGTAATCCATTTTTATTTGTCTAACACATCCTTATTAGATTTTTGCGCTAAACCGTTCGGGAATGAGTGTTTAGTCTTGAAAAGCAGACCTGTCACATCTCTTCTGAGTAAAATTCTGAAGGATTTCATCAAGTTGGATTCCTTATATTTTTTGTTAAACAAATTTTTGGCTTTTGGATGCAACGGGCACCTTTGATGTAGACTGTAGGCTATGAAAACATGTATTTATCTAGTATTGAGACTACTGACTGACCTGTTATATACATATGACGTCCACACATAAGACATTAGAAAAATTTGGCCTAATTTAAGAGAATTTTGATCTGGTTTTTTTGTCTAGACTCTAGTCACATTACTTGTCTTATGGCTATAGATATGCTTGGTCACTTTTGTAACACAGCCGCCTCTTTAACTAAGTTCGAACCAGAGTAAGTCAAGTCTTCGATTTGATACAAGCTAGTTTATTTACAAGTTCCACTTTTCAAAATATTATACAAAATTATACGTAAGCAAATTACAAGTTCTAAACACAGCCATCTTCTCGCTGCGCACTAACTTTCTCTCTAACTCTCTTCTCCACTCCTCAACTCTCTTGTTTTCTCTTCTCCTCTTTAACTAACTCTCCGATTTCTTTTATATCCTCTCCAAGAGTTACGTCGCAATACCAAACACATACGTTAAAATCATTAATTACATCATACAATCACAATAATGACAGAAACTAATCAAACTATAACAACAAAGCTAAATAACAAAAGTTAATAAAATTTCAATATGCATTTTATATAATATGATTAATTAACTAATAAGATTTCCAGATGTTTATCATGAATCATAGTAATATTTATCCTTTTTGTTCGTAAACAAAATCATCAAATTAATTAACTTTATAATTGGACTATCGGAATTTAGCAAAACAGATACATTAAGTTCTTAATATTGCATAAGCGCTACGAAACTGCGTCATCAATAGACAAGTTGATTCATTCCTAATTATTATGTGTATAGTGTAGATTCATTATTTAATGACACCTGTGGTGTGGTTTCTTATCAACTAAATAGTTAATTAGTATTTAAGTATCGTTTACATGTAATCAATGCAACTTGATCGTACAGGTGGTTGTATTTTCAATCAGTGTCGCAGTATGACATTCCGGCATCTCTTTTAATGCAGATTATATCCAACAAAATAAACAATGTTAATTTTAGATCGGTAATTAGCTTAATTAATAATAACTGTATACTTGTAAACAAAATTAACGAACGAAGTTAATGACTGTAACATATTACGTCCAGCGATCATAATTTGACCAAAGCCTTCAATATGATTATAACAAGTTGTTTCATGCACCTGTGAGATATTAACAGTACAGTTGGGTCTTCACTATCAACATATGAAGCGTAAAGAAACACAAAAATAACAATACTAATATATCCACGGGAGCATGCATTATGTAACACTTTTATATCAAATTTTATGGGGGGGTTAAAAGATTCCTGTTGAAGTAAATAAGTGATTTTTTTGTAAAAGGATAGAATATTTTATAATAACTGGATGGGAGCCCGTGCAAGCACGGGCTTTAGCAAACTCCCCACAGTGCTTAAGTCACGCTTTGCTACTTAATTATTGTTTTGATAAAGGGAGATAACCGCTATGGGGAGTTTGGTTTGACGTGTCTATTTTTAGTTTTATCTATTTTTAGACACAAAAATCCCATTTTTTTGTTGATTTTTTGCAGTTTTTGCAAATATCAAGAGGCTTTGTCAAAAAAGAATTGTCAACTTGATATGCCGGTATATATGTGCTCCAGCGACAAACAAAAGATTTATTCAAAGCTGCGCCGTTTCTTCCACAAAACAGGAAATTCGCAAATTTAATAGTATAGATATAACCCAATAAAAATTCATGGTCTGAACTGAGAATTGAACCCACAACCCCTCAAGCTTCAAGTTGACACTCTATCCAGGCCATAAAAGGTAACTTGTAGATAAGGGAGTGGGAGTGCTGTATTATACCTCAGCTACAATAATAATATAGATTTATGCAAATGATAGTATTCCTTAGATTATTTTACTGATTATTAGTGTATAGATGGACCTATAGTGCTCTAGTAAAAACAACATATCTAAATGTAAATATAAGATAACTGTATTTTACATTGCTTGCTATGGTAATTAAGTTCAAATTTCATCAGACTTTTAATTAAAATGTGTAAAATTTAACATTATGCTGCAATGTTCTTTAAAAAAATGAAATACTCCAATAATCTTCTTTGATAAGTTTATTCACCAGGAACTTGAATCAGTTTTAATTTAATTTTATGTTATAGTCATGAAAAAGGTTCCTTTTGATCTTTTTGCCTCAAAATGGAACTTAACATAACTTATTTTACTGTTGAAATGTTTTACCCTATAATACACATGTATGTAAGTTTTCTATTTACTACAAGGGAGATAACTCATATATAGTGTGATATACTAGTTACTTCCCTTTGTACATTAGTTTAATGTAACTATGTTTTGATGAAGCCTTAATTTATTATGAAATATATTGTGGGAAAATAAGCGGTGATTTAAGGTTTTATAATATAGGGGGAAACTTGTCACTATGAATACTGGTTTGAGTATATAAACAATGAATTACCTATATGTATAATCCAAATGAAACTTGTCTATTTCTATTTTTTCACCTCTGGTTCTATTGTTTAGAAACTGGTTTGAGCATTTTCTTAGTCTCTGATTCCTTGTTTCTTCTGCAGTCAACCATTTTTTACCTGACTTTGATAGACTACTATTGATACTTATATTTGAGATTTACAGTAAAACCCCGGTTAACCGGACTTGCTCCGGACCATGATTGGTTATCATTGTAAAGCTGTTTATGATGTGGTTTAAATGCTTTCATTGTTTCTATTAGCAATTATTTATGACTCAAATATGAAAATTGTATACAGATTATTGATCTATCATACACCAATAAAAAAATGGTCAAGGCTATCCTTTAAAAAAAATGTTTGTTTGCAGTAACGCAACCGAATCATGAAATTTGCCCCGACTCAAATATTTGTTATGGTCTGGAGCAGTGGTCGACACTAACTTCTGTGCCAGGAGTCCTGACGGGACTCCTGCTTTTGATCCAAGGTATCCCATATGAAAAATTGGGATCCCTGAACGGGATCTTCAAAAAGTATGAACTGTCAAATTTAAAAAAAATGAACTCGGCATTCTATCAGTCAATTAAATTATTAATGATTACAGATATACTTCATATTTGACTTTCTGCATAATTATAGCTGTATAGACCAGTTGCAACATAACGTCACAAGCACCTGCTATCCTATGTTTAGGAGAAGGCCTGTCCTGCTAGCTCAGCCGGTAGTGCACAAGTCTACTGATTGAGAGGTCGTGAGTTCGATCCCTGGCCGGGGCATACTTTCGTGGAGCTTGGTCATGAAATTATTTCTACGGCTATTCTCCTTCTACCACTGATTGTCCCAAGGCAAGTACGGACAAGCGGATTTTTTGATAATCTTATTCAATAATGTTCATACGGACAAGTAACTTTTACCAGTTGGCAATAACGGACATGTAAACAATTTTAAGATTTCGCTGGCCCTGGCCTAGTAACTGGTTAACAGCTTAATCCAGAGATTTAGCCTTTCCAGGAATGGTGAGTATGTGGGCTGACCACCGTTATATGACCTATACAATGTGTTGCTACGGCATTAAACCCAACAAAACCGTTTAGGAAAATAATTTTTTTATTTCTGAGCCGATTTTCAATATTTTTATGTGTATGGAAATCTCTCAGAAATCATATTTTTATTTTGAATTTAAATTTTGCATTATGAATGTGTTAGTATATGCATTTGACATTAATTGCCTGCCGTTTACTTCACTTTACCTCCGTGAATTTTACCAGTCTTTGAACAGTTGTAAAAAATTGATCTGTGAACAGAAGTTTTTTAAATATTCTAATATATTAAAAAAACGAATTTAATTCTCTTTCCATACATATGAATAATAATATTAAACATGTGTGATGAAAATTAAATTGAAAATGCTTATATAAAAATATATCGCGAAATATGTGAAAAACTTACCATGCTTCCTGTACGACCCTATCAGGCTATCTGTGGCAATACGAACGGTGGCTTTAAGTCTTGTTTAAATATAGTCTACGAGTTTTCTCAGGTCTTTAGTGACGAAGTTCTTGGATATTTGATAGAATTTCGTGAGATGTTACGTTTTTCAATTGGACAGAGTGTTCGTGAAGTCTAGCTGAAATCCGGGAGATTCTCGGAAAATAACTGAACTTGACGAACATACTGTATGCTGTCAACTCGTCAAGCAACCAACTCGTCAAACTTAATATAGTGTAAGCATTGGGTCAACTCGTCAAACTGATAATACATAGTGCAATAATAATTATGAAATTGGTTTTACAAGCTATTGACGGGTTGACTGTAATCCATTGGAACGCAGATAGGACCGTGCAATAACAACGCTTCTGTATTCGGATTGTGTCGGACCTCTTCGTCTTACAATATGTATCTATGTAAAAACAACTTTGCGATTCGTCGCTTTGTAATTAACTGTTTTATCAGCGAGTTAGATGTACACTGGATCAATTTTTTTACTTACAAAATGTACTTTTGTGTCGGAATAATGTAACTTTATACTGCTGTTAAACCATTTAATTACCCAGAAAATCGAGTGTCCCCATGGAACACCCAGCTTGGCAGTTTTGGAGTCCCTTCCCATTTTTTGGTGTCCTCAGGATCCCGGGACACCGTTAGTGTCGAACGCTGGTCTGGAGAAAATTTTAAAATGTGTTACTATTAATTTGTAGATCATTTTACCTCTGTATTATAGCACAGTGGAAGTTATAGACAGACATGGTAGCAATTGTCAAGCAGAGCTCTAGTATATTTGACAAGAAAATAACGCTGACTATTTCACTGTAAATCCTATTAATTTCAAGTGGTGATGTTTACTTATAACGTCACAAACTGTCATGTACTGGGAAGTCTATATAACAATTGTCTGCAGATATTAAAATTGATATTAATCCTTTGTTTGGTCATGTGTTCACAATTTTAGACGGAAATTGATGTAACAATTTAAGATGTGTGTCAGAGCTTTTTTTCAGTACTTGGGGAAGGGGCCTGGGGCCTTTTTATATATAGAACATTTGGGGAAATTTTATCGCAATTTCATTGAAAGGGAAACAAAATATCCAAGGTAAACTCAAAATTTGGGGAAAACTACATGACTTTAAAGAAATTTCAAAAGGGGAAGGCGCCTGTTAACGGCCCCTGTTATATAAGAAAAAAAAGGCCTGTGTGTCAACATTTTTTTGAACATTTGTTTGTAAAACATGACATAATATTGGTTGTTACCATTAAACCTGAACCCCTTAACTATGTGATTATAACTAGCATTTTCCTTCTCAAATCCAAAAACTCTGAAGTTTTCTACTATGATACTAACAGACAAAAGAAACTGGACATATATATGAAACTGAAATTTTATGTTAAAGAAGAGGGCTCTCCACATAAATTTGGTATCAAATTAAAGGGAACGTTTTAAACCTTGCATTTATTACAATATGATTTGAAAATACGTTCAATATTTAACATAAATGTTTTTTCAAAAGTTGCAAATTAATTGCAATACATGATTCTTATATGGTAAAATCTTTTCAATCTAACAGAGTCATTTAAAGCAAAATTGCAATTCTTTGTGTCTTATAACGAATGTGACTACCCTGAAACTTATAGCCTTCCGGTTGTAGTAAAATGTACGAGCAATGTCTAAGACGCTATGCACTGATGCCAGTAGCGTAAGACCTCGGATACGATCAGTTTCATTTACCTTTGTCATAGGGCTGTCACGATATATCAGTATATTGCAATACACAGCTGCGGCAATACGTACCGGGTACGATTTTAAGGTACGGGTATTTGGCGATATTTTTATTTCATTGGAAAATTCTACCCTTTGCGAAATATAAATAGCGAAACGTCAGTTCAATTTAACCTTAAGTTACAAAAAATTAACCAATTTGGACACGTCACAGTTCTAAACGACTGTGAATACTTAAAACGCTTGATTCTAATAGTAGCTGTATGTAAAATTTGCATTGTTTTTTTTCAAATACAGTGGAAGCACAACAAATCTTAAAGCCTACAATATATTGTGGTACGTAGATCCCGATACAGTGCCAGCGTATTGTGTGGTATAGAACTCAACACCAGTTTGTTTGTACCAACTTTATTGCTACATGTACTTAGGTCGTACTGACATTGAGCAGCGACTAACTACTGAGGGCCACGCAGTCATGCTGCGGCTTCTTTATATAGTGCTTGTACCCACGCCACGCGAATCCAAGCATAAGTGTTTCAACTTATCTAAAATTGGAAAACTCTAGAATGTGATTGTGTCCGAACTGGTCAAGTGACCAATAACCTAAGCAGATATTTGATGTTTGCCAAAGATTACAAAATTAATGGACCTATTATATTACATATTGCAGTATATCGCAATATCCTTATGGCTTATCGTGACAGTCCTACTTTGTCATATTTCATGCCGATATAGTAATGAAATGATTTAGATTTTTCGATAGTCCTGTTGAAAGTTTAACCGAAAATCGATGGCAAAACATGTTTTTCAACAAATGCGCTATAGATTGAAATTGGTAGAGTGTTATAGGGATACATGATATCTAACTTGTGTTTAAATTCCATTTCAAGAGGTTTTTTAATTATAAAAATATAACACCCCGACCTGACCTTTATGCAAGAATATTCATTACATTAAATACGAATGTAGTATTAATGCTCGATTACACCGTGGCCACGAGGATTATGTGTTGGAATTTAACACATATACTGTGTTGAAATAATTTAAATGTTTGGTTTGTTTCCCTTTACTTGTTTTATGTGTACAGTGAACCTCAAATAGAGAGTTACCCACCAGACTGTAGTATGTGCATTTTATAAAAGACAAGTTAATACAGTCATATGGGCAACCTTTGAAATGTATTGGAACAAAATCCTGTTTAAGGAAGCACTGATTGCTTAGAAGTGTGTCACCTGGAATTGGTAAAATTGTAGTAAAAATAATGATGTTACAATTTTTCAATGTGCTTAGCTCTCAATTCTCATTTTTCTGCTTTCAGTGACATACATGACTATTATAGTTCTACTTGTGATGTCACCAGCTGTTGTTTACATGAAATATAACTATTAAAGCACAAAAATATAATGGAATATTGTCACTATAATATAGTTTCTAAGGTAAGAATTTATTTCATAACATTCAATTTGTGTCACTTATATAAATGTAACAAAGTGTATGGCAGGTTAGAGTTCATGTGTCTGGTAGTGACATCATTCTCTTGATGTTGACTGTAAAGTTGTTGTCATGTTGTTGATGTAACTAAGTGTATGGCTGGTTAGAGTTCATGTGTCTGGTAGTGACATCATTCTCTTGATGTCAAATGTTGACTGTAAAGTTGTTGTCATGTTGTTGATGTAACTAAGTGTATGGTTGGTTAGAGTTCATGTGTCTGGTAGTGACATCATTCTCTTGATGTTGACTGTAAAGTTGTTGTCATGTTGTTGATGTAACTAAGTGTATGGCAGGTTAGAGTTCATGTGTCTGGTAAGACATCATTCTCTTGATGTTGACTGTAAAGTTGTTGTCATGTTGTTGATGTAACTAAGTGTATGGCAGGTTAGAGTTCATGTGTCTGGTAGTGACATCATTCTCTTGATGTTGACTGTAAAGTTGTTGTCATGTTGTTGATGTAACTAAGTGTATGGCTGGTTAGAGTTCATGTGTCTGGTAGTGACATCATTCTCTTGATGTTGACTGTAAAGTTGTTGTCATGTTGTTGATGTAACTAAGTGTATGGCAGGTTAGAGTTCATGTGTCTTGTAGTGACATCATTCTCTTGATGTCAAATGTTGACTGTAAAGTTGTTGTCATGTTGTTGATGTAACTAAGTGTATGGTTGGTTAGAGTTCATGTGTCTGGTAGTGACATCCTTCTCTTGATGTTGACTGTAAAGTTGTTGTCATGTTGTTGATGTAACTAAGTGTATGGCTGGTTAGAGTTCATGTGTCTGGTAGTGACATCATTCTCTTGATGTCAAATGTTGACTGTAAAGTTGTTGTCATGTTGTTGATGTAACTAAGTGTATGGTTGGTTAGAGTTCATGTGTCTGGTAGTGACATCATTCTCTTGATGTTGACTGTTGAAACATTACTTTTCTACGAAGTATCTACTATGTTTTTTATATTATATTGTCATTAGATTCATAAGAAATCATTTTTTGTGGTATTGCAAATTGATATAATCAAATAAAATTAATGTTTAAGTACATGTACATGTCAGTTTATTTACATTTATTTTGATTGTTTAAATATTTTCATACAAGGTTAAAACATTTTTTGAAAGATTTATCATTCCAGAGGCACAACAAATTTTAAAACCATTCTGACTCATAAATATTCATATTTCCACGCATATCAACAAAGACAAAGAAGCGTCATTTAAGCGTTCTGGCTCATTATCTTATAACTATACGGATCTATGTTGTCTCCCCTTGGAATCTATGATTTGCTAACAATCGTAAATTATCGAACAACTCTTAAACGACGCCAACCAGTCAGTCGTAAAAACTTGCTATTTCCCGTTGTGTAATAAACGCATTAATATTTCATACGATCTTTAAACCTGCCTGATTATTTATTCTGTACCGATGGTTCCCGGGTCATTCTGCTTGTGAGCTACCTAGAACGAAAAAGCAGGTACTAAACCTTTCAAAATAGCGACTATCTTTTGTAAGCTCAATCGTCGGTTCAGACTGTTGAATCTGGATAAAATTCATGTTTTGACAACATATATTTCTCTTGACAGCATAAATAATGAATTTGCGCAACATTGCATTTGTATGGAATGTGAAAGAAGCATAATACTTATCATTAAAACGTCATTATTTCAAAGCAATAGAATGACCTAGTTTCAGAAGGGTAACGAACGATTCGCATCCAGTTACATTCCCTCGAAGATGATTCGCCTGTAGACGCTCCCACAATAGGGGTGGTTCATCTCCATTTATGTAACCAGTTTTTGTGACCAAAACAAGTAAATCCATTAATTTTTGCACTGTTTTATAGGAAACACTCTGCTCATGACATACATACAATCAAATCATTATAAAGCACCCGGAATGTGGACACCAGACACTCTCAATGATAAAATTAATATGGCCCATTAGAGGTGCGCAGTATTACCGGTAAACCGGTAACCGCGTTTTTTTATCTCGCGGTACGATACCGTGGTATTTTCGGAAATACCGGTATTACAGTACCCGTGAACGAGTAGTTCCTGTAATTTAGGTTTTGCACGTTAACATATATGTCAGCAGGGTTGGCATAATCAACGGTGGTCCGAGTCGTACATTAAGTTATTTTTTTAATTTAGACTTGTCCGTAGACAAGAGAAAAGTTCTGTTTTAGTTAGTTAAAAATAGTTTTACCACTGCATAACGCTGTGGAAGTTATACATAAACATGCAATCACATGCATAGTAGCAATCGTCTAGCAGAGTTGTCTTGTATTCTGCAAGAAAGAAACGTCTACTAATTACGACAGTCGTTATTTCCTGTTGTAAGTTGATTGTAAAATTAAGTTAGTATATATATGTCACACCTCCGATAAATTAGAATATCTATGGTCGGCTACCTTATCTTTAGCCGGCAGCTCGACCCAGTGCGACTTTACTAGTAATGTTGATTTCGTTAATTTGATGTTGGTGAGTCTCACTTCTCTAGGTTTGTTGTTGTTGTTGTGGCGCTATATTTAGCGTAATTGACTCTGATGACTCGCAGCTTCCAGTAAATGTAAATAAATAAAAGTTAATCGATCACAAAGATCTTGTAGTAATGTATAATATAATTTATTCCGTTGTAACGTATTATAATCACAAAGTCCAACAATTAATAACAATGTCACAAATAGACAATTTTTCACAAAGTTCTTAACTCCTACGTAAGTTGACAACAAATGTCTATTCCTATCTTTATACACGAAGTATATTCTTAACATACACGAAGTTATATTCTGTACTTAATTCTAAAGTCCTATATTATATTCTTTCGTAAATAATATTTCTTAGTATTTATAAGAAAAGTATATGTAAAGGGGTGGGGCAATTATAATTGACCAATGGAAAAGTTGTAAGGGCTTGAAGCCAATAAAAATAAGAAGTCAAAAATATAAGCAATACTTAAGTAATAACTGCCAGCTTTGAGATTCAAACATACGAACTGCATAATAAAACATAATAAAAAGTAGAGCAACTTAATCTGGGAAGCCAACAGATGTCAGTCAGGAAATTATCAAACATTTACAAAGAAAGCTTGATTGACATAATCATTAATAATAGTATTGTTTGGAAAGGTGTAAAAATTAAATATTTTATAAACATAAGTGACTTTGGCTTCTAGCATATGTTACAAACAATGGCTTGGGGATTAAACATTTTAAATATTTAAAAATCTAAACTTAATTTTACTTAAAAAAATAATATAAATTACATTTCAATGAGTATACTTCAGTCTACTCTGTGATATATAAATAGAATATTTCGATTTAATTCTTGATTTCGCGATCGGTTTTAAAGGCAGTGGAACGCAATTTTTGTATACACAGGTTTCCTTTAACGATTGCTTTATTTATTTTCATTTTTCCACAAAATAATGCCGTATTTATTCCCCGATTAATTTTAGTAAGTATAAGCATAAAGTTATTTAACTTTGATTACGAAATATCATCAAATTTTCGATGAATTTAAGCAAAAGATATAAACAAAATCAAGGATGATTAAGTTGTTATAGTTATAACCCTTAAATTAAGGTATTTGTGTTTTTAAAAGTTAATAAATGATCTTCTTAAAAGTGTATTTTAATTATATTGTGGTATTGGGTATATACTGTGGTGTTTAGTAAAAAACCACGATATATCATGGTATAAATTTCCTGGCGGTACCCAGCCCTAGTGCCCATTATGCCGCATGCCACACTTTCATTTTTCAACAAATAACCGCTTCTGTTGTGACCTTAAAGTGACAAAAAGTTGTTTCACGCTTCCAAATCAATGCGAAAGACTAATGGCTTATAAGTAATTATGCGCAATTTCATGAATCAATATGGACTTCCTAAATATATACTTCATTTTAGCCGATACTACTGATTCTCAAGAAAGGTGCTTCTTTTTAAAGCCCGTGTCACACAGGCAAAAAATTTGACCGCGAGTTGCAGCGAGTTGAAACTCGCAGCAACTCAGCTGGTATCGTGTAGATCTCGTACTGATGTCGATGCATCTCTCCACATGTCGCAGCATCTTGGCTTGTCGCGGCGACAATTTTAAACCGTTTAAAATTCTCGCGGTGGATCGCCGAACTTTTTATCTCGTGTAGATGTCGAGAGGATGTCGTATGCATGTCGTGAAAACTCGTACTTGTGTCGTAGTAATGTCGTCACATGTCGCCGTGAAATCTGTCTCCACGATATGTGCGCGAGTCTTTGCGAGTTTTTGCAACATCTTCAAGAGTTTGCGCGACCTCCTTGCGACAACCACACGAAATTATCGCGAGTTAAATATACTTCAGAAGAAATCTGTCAACAGTTTTATCCAGACGTCATTGAGTGAACATGCCAAAGAAGGGAAAGTCACAAAAGCAAAAAAAAATTGTCGAAACATTTGACGCATCAGACGGTCATAATGTCCATAGTCAACCCTTCTCATAACCCATGGTCTAACCCAACACTGTCGGCGCGCTCTGCCAATACTATCTCTTGTTAAACGATTTTGAATCAATCTTGCTATTTCAAGTTTATCATCGGCATCTTCTTCATCAACATGCGCCATCAATGCCACCAGTATGATCATCCTGTATGTCTTTGAACTTTCATCTTTTGGTGCTCATGCGCTTTGCTCGCTATTTATACAGCCTTCGCAAGATGTTGTGTCATCTAAAATGTGTGTCGCACTACTCTCTCCACAGATCGTAATGAACTCGTAAACATGTCGCCTTTAAATTGGGATAAATCGTCGAAACTCGTATTAGCTCGTATGAATGTCATAAGATGTCCAGAGAATATCGTGTACATGTCGCTCGTATGTTGCTATCAATCGTCGCTGACCATCGATGGACGTCTCGTGTGAGTGTCATACAACACTCGAGCAGATGTTGTGCAAGACTCTTTATAACCAAATGTCGTGATAACTCTTCCATTTTGGCCACGAGATTAAACTCGCCCATTGTCGCGGAAACTCGCAGTACCAACTCGCGAATATGTGACACGGGCTTAAGGCAATTTTAAGAAAATTATGTTTTGTCAAATCACATTTTTTTTGTGTTTTTTGTTATATATTTATGTAAGAAGTAGCACATAAAACAATTATAAAGAATTATTAAATTTTGCTTCTTTTTCATGCTTTCAAGATGTTTTATACAGAAAAAAGGCCCAAAAAGGACCAAAAATTCACATATTTTGAAGCTCAAACACCACTGGAGACTCCATGTCAGACAAATTGTCTTTTTTGACTTAAAAATCACATTTGCTGGTGATTCTGTTGATAGCTATCAGTTTATAAGCTTCTAAACATTTTAAAATGGTCCATTTTGCAGATAGTGTTTTTACTTAAAGGTTACACACCACTAAATAAAATCCTTCTTTGCTGTATATAAAAAGTCTCATTTCAATGTCAAATTAAAGTATGACCCAGGGGTGTTAGGTACCCCAAACCATATATTAGCTGAAAGATTTTTTTATTCCCTTTTCAATGATAAGTTTAAGAGAAAAGTTACATAACATATAAGAAAAAAAAATCCATTGAAAATACCTACCATGAAAACATCCATATTTTTCTGCCTTAATAAGCCGCACAGGGTAGGCTCCCCTTGTAACCAGTTTTTGTGACCAAAACAAAGTAGATTCATTAATTTTTGCACCATATTATAGGAAAAGCACTGTCAATTACATACATACACTTAAATTATTATAAAGCACCCCAAATATTGACACCAGACACTTTCAAGTGATAAATATGTGTAAATGGATTAAATATCTCAATATTGACTTAAATTATGAAGGTAGAAAATAAAGTGGTTGTGAAAGTAACATGTAAAACATGCAGAAGTCACGCCCCCTTATTCATGTCTTCATCTTGTTTTGATATATATATAAATACACTGGAACCTCGCTTAAAGACCACCCCGATTCAAGGACCACCCCGCTAAAAAGACCAGTTTTGAAATAACGGATTTTTTTGCTCTTTATTTAATGGTCTTTAACCCCGAAATTAGTACCACCCCGCTACTCCGTAATAGACTTGTGCGGGTTAAAACCCGATGTGAACATGAAAAGTGGATATGAGAAAAGAATGGGGGGTTTTCTCAAAGGAATAATACATATTCTTACTGAACATCACTTTTAAGGCCACGCTTATTAAACATTTGTTATTTGTGTTGACAATGGTGGTGCCCCTCAGCCGATTAAAGCGCTTAAAAGTGTTTGGGAAATTGCACACTTCACGGTTAAAATGATGGATACATCACATCGTTTCCCGAAATTTATTCGAGAAACTAGCGCGTGAAAGTCTATGGACTCCACAAAATTTAAACTGATGCAAAAGAAACGCCTCACACAACTCGGAAATATTTTTAGCTCCACTTTTCGAAGAAAATGAGAGCTATTGCTATCACTTTTGCGTCGGCGTCGGCATTGGCGTTGGCATTGGCATTGGCGTTGGTTTTCAGGTTAAAGTTTTTTGAAACACTTATAACTTCAACACTATCCAAGTTATTTTATTGAAAGTTGGTATACTTATTTAGTGGGACTATATTAACCATTCTGTGAAAGGGGAAAACTCTGGATGAATTATTTTATGAGTTATTGCCCTTTTATACTAAAAAATTGCAAAATATGAGGTTAAAGTTTTTCCTATGTAGAATATCTTCAATACTGATCAAGACATTTGACTTAAAGTTTGTATACTTATTTGTCGATACTATATCTACCCGACTATGAAGGGATGTAACTGTGGATGAATTATTTTTGGAGTAATTGCCCTTTTATACTTAAAAAGAAATGCAAAATATAATGTTAAAATTATTTCTATATGTAATATCTTTAATAGGGCTGTAACGATTCACCGATGCATCGTGAGATCGTATTCGCGACTGTCCCATACGGGTGTATCGAATCGCGTCCTAAAAAATCGCGATTCAGAGGGCCTTTTAGTTTACAAGAAATCAGTTAAAACAAAATATACTATATTCATTTGTAACTATAGCATTTAACTTGCAATTGCAATCTTTACTCAGTGTTCAATCTAGAGCGCGCCATTGGCCCCTTATGAACGCAAATGGCGCAATATCAATCGTCTATTGGGCCCGTCGGGCGCACTCGCCGAAAATATGACTGTATCGCGAATTTGACAACTTTTCTTATATTCTATGCCATTTGGTCGTTACATCCATTTTGCTAAATTAAACGAGTACATCAGTCTTTGAATCTAGCTGCCGGGCCGAAGACCGAGTCCATCTTGAACGCCGACAGTTCGTTAAAAAGATACGGATCGCAATACCCAATGTCTCGTAGCAATTTCAATAGCAATATTACTAAAAATGGATAATTATCCCCCGCCGATGAAATCGGGAGGGGGATATAGTTTTGGCGTTGTCCGTCCGTCCGTCCATCCTTCCGTCCGTCCGTCCTTCCGTCCGTCCATCCGTCCGTCCGAATTTCGTTTCCGGAGTAGTTCTCTGCAACTACTGGCTGGAATTCAACGAAACTTTATGGGAATCATCAATATCAAGAGGAGATGCGCATGTGGTCAGCTTTTTTTGGATCAGACCCTTTAACACAGAGTTATGGCCCTTGATTAGTTATGTAGTATGCATATAGAGTAAAAGTCGTTTCCGGAGTAGTTCTCTGCAACTACTGGCTGGAATTCAACGAAACTTTATGGGAATCATCAATATCAAGAGGAGATGTGCATGTGGTCAGCTTTTTTTGGATCAGACCCTTTAACTCAGAGTTATGGCCCTTGATTAGTTATGTAGTATGCATATAGAGTAAAAGTCGTTTCCGGAGTAGTTCTCTGCAACTATTGGCTGGAATTCAACGAAACTTTATGGGAATCATCAATATCAAGAGGAGATGTGCATGTGGTCAGCTTTTTTTGGATCAGACCCTTTAACTCAGAGTTATGGCCCTTGATTAGTTATGTAGTATGCATATAGAGTAAAAGTCGTTTCCGGAGTAGTTCTCTGCAACTATTGGCTGGAATTCAACGAAACTTTATGGGAATCATCAATATCAAGAGGAGATGCGCATGTGGTCAGCTTTTTTTGGATCAGACCCTTTAACTTGGAGTTATGGCCCTTGATTAGTTATGTAGAATGCATATAGAGTAAAAGTCGTTTCCACTCTACTTCTCTGCAACTACTGGCTGGAATTCAACGAAACTTTATGGGAATCATCAATATCAAGAGGAGTAGCGCATATCGTCAGCTTTTTTCGGGTCAGACCCTTTAACTCAAAGTTATGGCCCTTGATTAGTTATGTAGTATGCATATAGAGTAAAAGTCGTTTCCGCTCTATTTCTCTGCAACTAATGGCTGGAATTCAACGAAACTTTATGGGAATTTTCAATACCAAGAGGAGATGCGCATATCGTCAGCTTGTTTCGGTCAGACCCTTTAACTCAGAGTTATGGCCCTTAATTAGTTATGTAGTATGCATTTAGAGTAAAAGTTGTTTCCGCACTACTTCTCTGCAACTACTGGCTGGAATTCAACGAAACTTTATGGGAACCTTCAATACCAAGAGGAGATGCGCATATCATCAGCTTGTTTGGGTCTGACCCTTTAACTCAGAGTTATGGCCCTTAATTAGTTATGTAGTATGCATATAGAGTAAAAGTCGTTTCCGCGCTACTTCTCTGCAACTACTGGCTGGAATTCAAAGAAACTTTATGGGAATCATCAATATCAATAGGAGATGCGCATATCGTCAGCTTGTTCCGGTCAGACCCTTTAACTCAGAGTTATGGCCCTTGATTAGTTATGCAGTATGCATATGGAGTAAAAGTCTTTTCCGCACTACTTCTCTGCAACTACTTGCTGGAATTCAACGAAACTTTATGGGAACCTTCAATACCAAGAGGAGATCCGCATATCGTCAGCTTGTTTCGGTCAGACCCTTTAACTCAGAGTTATAGCCCTTAATTAGTTATGTAGTATGCATATAGAGTAAAAGTCGTTTCCGCACTACTTCTCTGCAACTAATGGCTGGAATTCAACGAAACTTTATGGGAACCTTAAAAACCAAAAGGAGATGCACATATCGTCAGCTTGTTCCGGTCAGACACTTTAACCTCAGAGTTATGGCCCTTGATTAGTTATGCAGTATGCATATAGAGTAAAAATCGTTTCCACGCTACTATTCTGCAACTACTGGCTGGAATTCAACGAAACTTTATGGGAATCTTCAATACCAAGAGGAGATAGACATTTCATTGCCTTGTTCAGGTCAGACTCTTTAACTCAGAGTTATGGCCCTTGATTAGATATGCAGTATGCATAATAGAGGAAAAAAATTTCTGCGCTATTTCTCTGCAACTAATGGCTGGAATTCAACGAAACTTTATGGGAATCATCAATATCTAGAGGAGACGCGCATATCGTCCCCTTGTTCTGGTCAGACCTTTCAGCTCAGAGTTATTGCCCTTGATTAATTGTGCAGTGTTCATATAGAGAAATATTGCTATTTCTTTGCAACAGCTGGATTGATTTTAACAAGATTTTATGGAAACCATCAATACAGAAAAGAAATTTGCATCTCATTGGCACGTCCTGATAATTTTTATTAACATGGAGTTATGTATGTTCCCTATTATGGTTTTATGGATTTTTATATTTATTGATAAAGCCTTATATCTCCAGTTGTTGTGTTAGTAAAAACAAGTACTCGGCGGGGGATATTAATTCAACGAATTTGCTTGTTGAACATAAAAATTGCAGTTACAAGCAATTTATTATTTGGACGCTAAAAATCCAGCCGAGAGTCCGCAATACGCATTAGATTTTTATCCACGCTTGTAACAATCATAGACAATATGACTTCTGTGTAAGGCGTCCTCTAAAAAAATCAATAGTGCTACATACGTATATGACGGCTCAATAAAATTGATTACGTAATCAAACGGTTGCAATTAACAAACACGTGACAAACTTTGGTGAACAATGGTTTAGGAAGATGTCACTTTCTTTTATGTTTGCCGATAAGCTAATAATTGTTATTAATTATTAGCGTGTTGTGTGGCCCTTTAAATAGACATAATTAGTTGACTTTTTTAACTAAATTCGTTAAATTCCACTAGGAACAAACAACTTTGTCATTATTTTACAACAAATAAAGTTATTTGTATTTTATTATTCATAATGTGGTATTCCGTTTTGTAAAAATAAAATTCCTTCAATCATTTTTTCGTTATGTCATACATTTTCGCGACCCACGCTATCGTTTTTTAATTTTATGATTGTTTGATTAAAATATCATAATTTGTCTATGCATTTATACCAAATTTACAATTAACATCGTATCGCGATTAATATTGTAATCGCGAGGCATATATCGCCAGACGTATCGTATCGCGACTTTGGCCACCATACGCAGCCCTAATCTTTAAGTTTAATACTAATCAAGATATTTGACTTTAAGTTTGTATACCTAGTTATCGGTACGATATCTACACAACTATAAAGGGACGTTACTGTGGATGAATTATTGTTGGAGTTATGACCCTTTATACTTAAACATTTAAGATTAAAATTTGTAACCCGGGTTGATAGCGCAGTTGGTAGCGCGCCGGGATTTGGATACTCGTGCCCGAGGGGGTGCGGGTTCGAATCCCACCCGGGGAGGTTATACCCTTCCATGAAAATTTGACAATAATGTCGATGTTCCTCCATTGATTAGATAATATGGAGAAGTTTCCGGCCTTGTGGAAGAGTAGGTGAGTACTGGTTATAGACAATGGTCCAGGAAAGCTAGGTTAGGTGCGCTGGACGCCGTGAAATGACCTAAATTGTGTTCATACGGCGTTAACTCCAATAAAAAGAAATAAAAAAAAAATTAAAATTTGTTCTAATGGGATATATTTAGAACTAATGAATTTATTTGAATGAAAGTTAGAATGCTTATTCATCAGTTCTTCATCTACGCAACCACAAAGGGACATAACTGATGATTTTTTTTTTTGAAGTTATGCCCCTTTACTTTAATTATGAATTTTGTTCAAATTGAAATACAATGTATTTATAGTTCTTCATATGGATATTTAAATGAAAGTAGGTATGCTTATTCGTTGATACTATGTCTACTTTACTCTGAAGGGATGTTACTATGGATGAATGTTTTAGGAGTAATGCCCTTTTATATTTTACAAGTATGAATTGGTAATAATTGTTCGACTGAATTATATCCCTTCAAAAATTAAGTCCTGTCTTGAAATTTTTTTTGTTTAAAGATAAGCCTTGCCATGAACAAAACACCCGAAAAGTCGAGCGCGCTGTCCTTGGACTGCTCTTGTTTAGAATTAAAAGGCAACAAGAATGTCTGCTTGCAAGTTATATTATCTAAAAAAATCGTATTCATTAAGAAATTATTTTACTGTCACAATTTATAAAGGCAATACAAATTGCTTAACATGCAGATATCCTTGGATAAATCTCAATCCACTTCCTGAAAGTCAGCTGTTGTCGACGTAACCACCGTTACGAACATAGGTGTTCAATCAAATTGTTAAAATAAATGATGAAAGCTTGTGGTCACTTTTAGATTGTGGTCGCGCATTGTCATTCTGATAAACAAAGGCATTGCCAAAATATAGAGGAAATCACAGGGCGTAATAGTGGGCCGATGTAACGTCTTTGAGATTACCCTAGCACACAATGACCAGACTATGACATTGCCACCACTGTAATAAGTTTTTTTCCTCGAAAGTTCATGACATCGTTTTTAGATACCAATACGTCTGTTGACGTTCTATGAGCCGACATTCTGCCAACGCTGGCTGAGATTGTAACAAGCCCACATAAGTTGTTCTAATTTAAGATGGTAACAAACATTTAGAACAAGTACGGGGTACGGCATACACCAGACCATTCGCTGTTCTCGAAATCTTTATTTTGGCGTTTATCGTTACCATTTAACCACAAGTGACATATGGATAAATTTATCACGCTAATGAAGTTGGTGTAAATATTTGCCTGGTCGTACCGACAATAAACGCAGTCTTTGTGAGCATGACTAATCAGCAATCGTTTCTGTATCTCTAAGCATTTGATGAGTCGTTCCTTTTTCTCGTCAGTATGTATATATGTGTAAAACTATGTACGCATCATAACAAGTTTAAATAAGTTTTCGCACGAAATTCACTACACAAAACTTGTATGATTTAGGCTAAATCATTTTATCTTGAGTTTTACATTACTTTATAACCGTAACTGTGTAAATATGTGATAAAATAAGTAAACAGTAGGCATAATTAACAAATGCTTTTATTAAATTCACTCGCTGTCAAAATCGGAAAAAATAAATTGCGCAGATAAAGAAATACAAATGTAAAAGAAGTATTTGGAGGCATCCGTGTGGTATTTGTGTTGCACTATTATGCAGACGGGCGGATATAGGACGGAATTATATTGGTAGTATTGCAAATAAGTTAACATAAGTGATTAAACCATTACATGTCATTTTGTATTTTTCATAAAGATGGTAGTATGTCTACTGATATTGTTTGATGTTCTTATAACTTTTGGGATGTTTTAAACAAACGCCTCACAAAATTAATAACCTTAAAGCTGATACACTGACATTAAATTTTATGTCTATTTGTATGTAAAATGTTTTTGAGATGCCCCCTCATAAATCTTCGGAATCGACTGTCCATGTTCACACTCCACCTTCATCCGCACAAGTCTAATACGACCACTTCTTGCTGACAAAACGATATAAATGCGTGCATTTTGACCCCACAAAAAAGACCACTTAAAATTCGCGAAATATTCGGCGAGCGACTGGCAGTCTGACTATGGTATATGTTTTTCACACCTGTGTAGATAATACGTTGCACCCATTGTTCGTAAACAAAACATGTCAAGCTGATAGATAACTAATAAATTAGGGGTATTAACACGCCTGTTTGACTAACAATGTGACACTTGCATTATCTAGGGGTCATTTTCCTACCTAATACAGACCATTTAAATTGAAACTATTGAAAATATTTGATAAAACAACAAAATTACTCTAAAACGAAAGTAGACGCGTCACGTGATACAAATACTTTTTTAATGTTAAATTGTTAATGTGGTACAAGTTTTAGTGTTTTGAGTATAGCAAATCCGAAATGGAAGCTCTTGAGAGTAAATTCGACGGAAAGATCAAATATTTGTTGCTGGTCTAATGTTATTTTCTTCGGAAATAGCCGAGTGATTACGATTAGAGAGCGTCAGTACCGAATAAAGTCCGTTATACGGTCCGGTAGGCAATATAGTTCATTTTGACTGTTTCCGTTCGTGATCGCCGATACACACGTTATGTACTGTAAAAAAATAAAAAAGTTGAACAGAAATATTTTTCATACATAGAATATTCATGATAAAATTTGAAAATCTTATGCAATAATGTGAAAACTGTTCTCTTGATAAAGACTATTAAATAAAAGGTAATTACACCCACTACGCTTTTAAATGATTCTTTAAAGCAAGGACTCTATATTATAACATATTATATAGGGTCCTTGTTTAAAGTTAACAAAGTATAAGTCAGGCAATCTTTGTACTATGAATTATGCTAGACCAATTTATCCGCTAATAAGACCACCCTGCTAATAAGTCCACTTTTTAAAAGAACGGTTAGTGGTCTTAATAGAGGGGTTCCAGTGTATATATTACAAATAATTTTTTGCTAGACTTTCAGCAAAACTTTGCGGTTAATTCCCCACAATCTTATATCATACATGTAAGTATTTGGTAGAAGTTCGACATTACTTAGCAGCATCAAATGGATAAAAGTTTGCAGGGAATCTACCCCAAAGTTCTGCAGAAAAGCTAAATAGTCGCAGCACATCTTAAGAAAAGACAATAACTAAATTTATAAATTATAGTGTATAATTATGTTGTTTATTTTACTTTCAATACCTTTAGTTTTGCTAGAATTTTGATAGTATCCTCTTCTTGATCTAACTACTTATTATTTATGGTAATTATAAAATTCTATCTTAGACATGGCACCTACACGCTTACAAGAATCGTTCCTACAGCACTTTCAGTGCTTTGATTTTAACTTTTAATCTTCTAATAATTATTAAACTTTGTTACATAAATCTTAAATTTAATTTTTTATTACCCGTCGGGCTAGTTCAGTAAGTAACGCAAAAGTCTTCTGATTGAGGGGTCATGTGTAGGGATGTATACCGGTATCGGTACCGGGTACCGGTTCTAGTATCGGTATCGTTTCGAAAAATTCTGGTAAATACCATTTCATTTTGGTACTGTTACTTAAATCGGTACATTGAACAAAAAAGAGCAGATTTAGAATAGAAAATAACAAAGTCTTCAATGCTTTAATCTCAAAACTTCTGCATATTTATCATATTTAAAGGGATTTATCTTGGTCTAAACTCGATATTTACAATAAAAAAAATGTACCGACGAACATCTACGTTTATTTGTTTAAAATACATTATAGTATTACACTCTGATATTTTGTTTGTAAGCGAACACCATAACAATCAATGCAGTCTATAATAGACTACAAAAATACTTAATTAATTGCAACATATTTTATATACATTGTTTTGGTACAAAAATATTCAGTACGAATGTCACACGTGGGGCATTTATTTTGTTCTGGCTCTTGGTTACGTACTCATAAGTATTTTTTTTCTAATAAGCATTTAGCTATAAGAATTGCGTTATATAGAGGATATTCGTCAATATTTCACCGAGTGAGCTCAGAAAACATATTTTCACGAGTGGCATAGCCACGAGTGAAAATGTCACTTTCCGAGTTCACGAGTTGAAATAAAAATCATCTTACACCAAAGTTGATGAATATAGTGTTTCTTTCATGCTTAGTTTTGCGTTTTATTTGTATTTTACACAAATTATAATGTGACATCATTTTTACTCCAAGATGACGTCATTTATCATCTAATATGACGTCATGAACGATGAAAATATAAGGTTATATTTTCACTGCGATGAAAATATATAATTTATATTTTCACCGTTTATTTTCATCGAATAACGTGACGTTTCACCGTAAAGCATGAAAGAAAACATCATAAATTGCATGGCTTGCATTGAAATATTATGGTGTTTCGGGTACAAGTGTACCCAGTGAGCGTGTTTTCACAGGCTGGTAACACAATAACCATGGAAAGAGTATTAAGGTTCTGGAAATCTAACTAACTTCAGCACTCTGTATGATCCGGTTTTTAATCACTCGATCCGGAGAAACCTGATATGCTCATATTCTTACATAAAAATGCTGACGAAAAACTTACACCGTATCGTTTCATTGGTACTGGTAGCGTTTCATCTCCAACGGTATTCATCTCTAGTCGTGTTAGATTCCCAGATGGGATGAACTTGAGTAGATCTATCCAATGTGTTATACATTATACTTTTATTTTATAATAACAGTTTACTGATTGTCTAACAAATAAAAATACTCAAAGTCTAAAATAAAATTAAAAACCTTAATTTCAAAATATTTATTTCATTGTTATAAAAAATAAAATGCACAGTTTCTGTTACAATGTAGTATTTATAAAAGCATATAATATAGTGACATCCATTATTACTTTACATTTATTAAAATGTGAGATTGTTCTTAAATTTTTACCAATAATGCAAATATGTTTCTTTACAGTATAGGATTTTTTACAAATCAGTGCAAGTTGATTTTTGAACTGCTTTGCACATCCAAAAGATTCAGGAAGTGATAAAAGTAAAGTAATAGGCATCTTTTCATTGGATAAAAAGTAACACTGCTTCCTTTTGGCCTGCAAAAATGTTAGGTATATTTGGTATTTTATTATGCTTATCCTGTGATAATATTTCAAAATATAAGTAAGCCGCTCGGCTAGCTCAGTTGGTAGCATGCAAGTCTACTGATCGAGGGGTCGTGGGTTCGATTCCGGGGAGGAGCATACTTTCGTGGAGCTTAGTCATGAAATTATTTCTAGGACCATTCTCCCTCCTACCAATGATTTTTAATTATGTAGGGCAGTTGTCTGTCACTGACGAAAGTATGCGCTAAGAAGTCGGTTAACAGCTAAATCCAGAGATGTAGCCTTTCCGGGAGGAGTGAGTTGGTTGACTGACCGCCGTTATATGACCTTATAATTGTGTTGCTACGGCGTTAAACACAACAAAAACAAACTTACAAACAAACATCAAATATAAGTACATTGTAGTTGTTTTTTATATGCCCCAAAGAATTTCGGGCATATTATGTTATACCCCCTGGCGTCCGTCTGTCCGTCTGTTAGCAATTTGGTTTCCGGAGCATAACTTAGTTCCATTTGGCCCATAATAATGAATATTCAAACTTCATAGGATGATTGTCCATATCGGGTAGAAGACCCCTATTGATTTTGGGGTCACAAGGTCAAAGGTTAAGGTCACTATTACTTTAAAACTGAAAACAGTTTCCGGAGCATTACTTAAGTTCCATTTGGTCCACAATATTCAAACTTCAAAGGATGATTGTCCATATGGGGTAGAATACCCCTATTGATATTAGGGTCACAAGATCAAAGTCACTATTACCTTAATAGTGAAAACAGTTTCGGCTCAATAACTTCAGTATTAATCAACCTACAGCTGTAAAATTTTATAGGATGAACAGCCATGTCCAATACATGACCCCTATTGATTTTAGGGTCATAAGGTCAAAGTTATACTCATCACGAATAAAAAGAAGCATTCTCAATGGTATCTTTTTTCTCTACTTTGTTTTCCACAATTATTCATAATATGATATTCATATGAAATATTCTCATGTCTTACAAATGCTTCATCTTAACTAAAAAAAAAACAACACTTTCGGGCATGTAATGCTCTGCCTAGCGGTGCTCTTGTTCTCAATCCTTCCTGTCTTTAAAAATTTATTTACACCTTGTTTGTGTCGGAAATAGTTACATGTACCAATGCTCTGTTTGTTCCTATGAGTCGCTTAGAGACGTTCATGATAAAGTGGTACAATATCGGGCTTTGTATATTTTGTTTTGGTTTAACAGCGCACCAACACAGAAAGGTCATATCGGGCACTTTGTATAAAGTAAGAAACATCTCTGCCTACAGAAGTAAATCTTTTATTGAGGAGTTTTCATTTTCATGTAAATTTGTTGAGATAAAGAAAAATGTACCATAATTCATTCTGTCATAAAATAATTAAATGTTGTTAGATTAATTTTGAATGCAATAACTTATGCAGTTATCTTCCCAAGCTTATTTGACATATCCATGTAATAGGACCTTGATATCATAATTTTACACTTGCATTGTTGAGCTTGCATTTAAGCTCTGCCTCAGTCATTTTACATGTTGTAATAATGTTATTACTATCCCAATATGTAAATACATCAAATATAGAATTTGAATACATTTATTGAATCAGGCTTTTTACAACTATAAAGGTAATTTGGATGGCATTGTACGTTATTTCATAATGAATTTTAAATTCAATATGGCTGTCATTGATAGAAAATTAGTAGCGCGCAGGTATTTGGAATCTCATGCTCGAAAAGGGGTACGGGTTCTGGGAAAGCTAGGTTAGGTGCGCAGGACCCCGTAAAATGACCTAAAATGTGTTGATATGGTGTTAAACCATAAAAGTAAGGTAGAAAATATGTATTGATATGATGTTATTCATGATTTAAAAGTAACAGACATAAAACAAACTAAATTGAACAGTATTTTCTTGTTGTTTTTTTATACTTAACAGCAAATATGTTAACAGCTTAGTTAATATGGATTATTTCCCTTTGTAATTTTTTGTGTGAATGTTTTCAATATGTCTGATATCTCTGCCATTTATTGTCACATTCTGATGAAATTTCAAACAATGATTACATCCAATTCAAAAACAGAATCAGAAAGTAAGCGCAAGTCTACCTGGATTATTATTATGGATTATTTCCCTTTTTAGCTCGACTTTACGAAGTAAATGGAGAGCTCTCCTCCTAGTTTCGGTGTCCGCATCAATATTTCTGATTTAAGTTTTTGTGCTGTAAAATATTTTTTACTATAACTTTTTTAATTCTTAAGGTATCCACTTCAAACTTTAAATCTAGGTTCCTTATTATCAACCACATCTCTTGTGACAAGGTTCGTAACTCCAAATACATTTTTTTTTCAAAATTGTCTTAAATTTTTTAATTTTATTTTTATATTTACTTTAAATTTGTTAAGGTTATATTTTCAAATTTAAAATATGTATGTTCCTTATCATAAACCACATCTCCTGTGACAAATTATTACTTAGTCCAGCATGTTGTCTCCACTGACTGCTCTTGTCAATTTTTGTGTTAAAGTTTAATTTGATAGATTCCTCTCCTATTATGGTCAGATCCTAATGAATTTGCATGCAATGATTTCATACTAAGTGATGAACTGAATCAGAAAATAACCACAACTCTACCTGGCTGTATTATGAATTATTTTCTTTTGTAAGTTTTGTGTTAAAGTTTTCATCAATTGGATATCTCTGCCATTTAAGGTCAGATCTTGATGAAAGTTCATTCAATGATTACATACCATGTGTTGAACAGAATAAGAAAGCAACCGCAACTCGACCCGGCTTAATTATGGATTATTTCACTTTGTTAATTAGCCGGATTTTTCAACGAAAAAATTCGGCTAATAGTTTGGCGAACACGGGCGGGCGGATGGGCGGGCGGGCGGGCGGGTGGGCGGGCGGGCGTCCGGTGTCGTTAACAATTGCGTTAAAGTTTTTAATGTACCATATATTTCTGCCATTTAAAGTCAGATCTCTAGGAAACTTTATACAATGATAACATACCATATGATGAACAGAATTAGACAGTAACCGCAACTCTACCTTGCTTAATTATGGATTATTGCCCTTTGTAATTTCGGGACTCTGGTGTCGTTAACAATTGCGTTAAAGTTTTTAATTTAGCATATATTTCTGCCATTTATTGTCAGATTTTTACGAAACTTCATACAATGATAACATACCATGTGATGAACAGATTAAGACAGTAACCACAACTCTACCTGGCTTAAAAATGGATTATTTCCCTTTGTTTTTTTGTGTTAAAGTTTTCAAATTGTTCGATATCTCTGCCATTTATGGTTAGATGTTTATGAAATTTCATACAATGATAACATACCATCTGTTGCAAAGAATTAGACAGTAACCACAACTCTACCTGGCTTAATTATGGATTATTTCCCTTTGTAATTTTTGCATTCAATTTCAAATCGTTTGATATCTCTGCCATTTCTGGTTAGATGTTTACGAAATTTCATACAATGATTACATACCATCTGTTGAAAAGAATTAGACAGTAATGGCAACTCTACCTGGCTTAATAATGGATTATTTCCCTTTGTTTTTTGCGTTAAAGTTTTCAAATTGTTGGATATCTCTGCCATTTATGGTTGGATGTTTATGAAATTTCATACAATGATTACATACCATCTGTTGAAAAGAATTAGACAGTAACAGCAACTCCACCTGGCTTAATAATGGATTATTTCCCTTTGTTTTTTGCGTTAAATTTTTCAAATTGTTGGATATCTCTGCCATTTATGGTTAGATGTTTATAAAATTTCATAAAATGATTAATTACCATCTGTTGCACAGAATTAGACTGTAACAGTAACTCCACCTGGCATAATAATAGATTATTTCCCTTTGTTTTTTGGCGTTAAAGTTTTCAACGAAAATTCATACAATTATTAGATACCATCTGTTGAAAAGAATTAGACAGTAATGGCAACTCTCTCTTGCCTAATAATGGATTATTTCCCTTTGGTTTTTTTGCGTTAAAGTTTTCAAATTGTTGGATATCTCTGCCATTTATGGTTAGATGTTTATATAATTTCATACAATGATTACATACCATTTGTTGAAAGAATTAGACAGTAATGGCAACTCTACCTGGCTTAAATATGGATTTTTTCCCTTTGTAAGTTTTATGATAAAGGTTTCAGTATGTTGGATCTCTCCAATAGCAAGTATTCTGGCATTTTCCTGTCATATTTTCCCGCCATTTTGTTTCAACAATTCACCATTTGCCATATAAGATTTTTTAAATTAAATTCTCTTACCAATTTCATACCATTAGTTTTGCTTTATTTTCATTGATAGTTTTCATGTCTTATGCCATCTTTGTCAAATACCAACAAAATAATCAGATAAGATACAATAGGACAAATATATGGTAACTGAAACTCTTTTTTTCCCTCAAGATTCATTATCGCCCTTTGTATACCTTCTGATAAGCAATTTATCAAATGACTCTTTTGTACCAACGTTAACTTGTTCTCAATGTTCCCATATGCAGAAAAATCCGGCTTTAATGTGGCTCCCACATTATCTTTCTTGTTTTTTAATAATGCCATGCTTTATAATTTATAACCTTGGTTAAATAAAGTGTAAGATCTGTTCTATGATTTATTGAGTTTTAAAAATACATTAAAAAGAATTAATACAAATCATATTGATAGTTTGTCTTTATAAGTATTGTTATGTTCTTAAAACAGAATAATGTATTTGTAATTGAATTATTTGTCTATTTTCAGGGGAAGTTATCTATTCTAATTAAAGAAATATAAGGTTTTTGAAGGATAAAACTAAAATAAGCAACCAACACAAGGTACAGAGGCAGAGACAGATGGACATTATAAAGAAATGTTTTGTTAACTATCTGTATAAAAAACCAACATGAGGTACAGAGACAGATGGACATTATAACGATATGTTTTGTGAACTATCTGTTTAAACAACTAACACCAGGCAGAGACAGATGGACATTATAAAGATATGTTTTGTGAACTTTATGTATAAACTACTAACATGAGGTACATAGACAGATGGACATTATAAGGATATGTTTTGTGATATATCTGTTTAAAAAACTAACACCAGGCTGAGAGAGATGGACATTATAAAAGTCTGTGTTGTGAACGATCTGTATACACTACATGAGATTATTTAAGGATTATAATAGAAGTCAGATAGCAACTGCCATGATTAATTGTTTAAAAAAATTACTATGATTTTAAAGCTAGACTGAACTAGAACTGGACATTTTTGTTACATTCTTGTTATACTTGTTATATTATCATAAAATGTGTATAATTTAATTACAGTATAGTCTTTAAATATTTATCAGCTGTATTAAGATAAGTCAACCACAAATACATGAGACTTTTTGTAAACCCAAACAGACTTTCTATCAACTGTATTATCTTCGTTGATGTTCACACACTGTTGTATGGTATGCTTATTACACAATAATTACTTAAACTATAGGTTTAACTGTTAACTCTCTCTCTCTCTCTCTCTCTCTCTCTTTCTCTCTTTCTCTCTCTTTCTCTCTCTCTCTCTCTCATATATATGGATATTTAACTTTTTTAATGTAAATGATATATATTTGGTCATTTCCAATCTTCTTTAATAATCTTCTACTAAGAGAGGCATTGTACATGTTTTATATTGTTAAATATACATGGTTTATATGTATACATGCTGTACATAGATAAGACTTAAATAAATGAATAAATATATTTATGTTGCATTTGATATCAATCTATGTTTTTAGATTTATTTTGAGTTTTACAAGAATAATTTGATATTTCAACTGTCATACATTTTGTATCAATTGTTAAAAAAGTATTTAATTCACACCATTAGAAAGCAAACTTCATACTCTGAAATATTCAAATTGAATCAATATTTATAATAGTACTATGAAACCCCTCTAATCCGGAAACCCTCTAAACCGGCATTCTCTCCAAACCGGAATATTCTTCAGGTCCTGAAAATTTCTCCTCTATATTTATATAATAAAAACATCTTCTATTCCGGAACCACCTGCATTCCGGAGTTTTAGCTAAAACTTCGTATTTTGTCATGCAAAATGACCCATGTATATCTGAAGTCGATTTGTGAGAATCGATATCGGCTAAGTGGAGACACGACCCTTGAAAAAATGACATTTTCTTTGTTTAACATGCGCGGCGTGAAATTGACTATCCGGGATAATGGCTTATTGATTGAAACTTTGCAAGGTGACAGTTATTGATTGGGTGCGAAAATATCCTCAGTAAGATAGGGGCTTGTTTGATATTTTTGGCGGTAATTACGCAGTTTGATCAATCATTTCTATTGTAATAGATAATTTAGGATTTAATTCAATGGTGGATTGCATTTTGACATTGATTGAATCAATCTGTGGCAAACATGCATTGCCGGTGATTTAAGAAAAAACTATCTGATAGATTGATTTTTGGCGTTGTTTAATTGATATATGACTGACCAATAATTTGTAAAAAATGTTCTATATTTGAGTCGTATCAATGACTATTGAAACATATTTGTTCAAGAGTTTACTTGAGTGAATGAATTGGTTACATTTTTTTCTAGTTATCATCATAGTATTGGAATTTTCAATGCAAAATGATCGTTATTGTAAATTTCGGTAAAATGTCTCGGGCCCAGTCTATCTGTCGACCATTTGAATTTTCAATAAATAGAAATAATTAATGCGTCTGAATTGGTTCCATAGCGTACACGTATGGCATTATTTTTTGTTTATTTGAAAAGTTGTTAAAACTTTCAACCTTCCTGACAACGTCTTTGTCTCTCAGTACTAAGCAATTAAAATTTTCGTTAGTTGCTGATAGAAACAATTATCTATACATGTTATAGAAAGGATGTAAACTACAACTTATATGGCATTTCATCAAAATTTGATCAAAAGTCAAATGAGTTCGCAATGTCCTGAAAGATTTGCAGCAGGAAATATAAGGATGCATGACAGATGTTATATGCAAACAGGACATATTGACGTACACAAGTTTTCACAACACAAAACTACATCTTGAAATACAACTACATTGTACTTGTACTACTAGTAAAAGTTCACACACACTTGATAAAATATCATATAAGGTGTACCATCAAACAAATATAATAGATTTTATAGTCAGGAGGAAAACAACTTGTCATTACATTTTCAGGTCTTTTACCTCACTAAGCCTTTCTCGGGTCCCAGTTACGGAAAACCGGACCCATTCACGGTTTACCGTGTATTTCTCTCAGAGTCTTTCGGACGACCAGACTGCGCCAGTAACAACAGGGAATCGAATTCTACCTGCTTAGGTACTTGCATAACATGTCATAACATTTTCAGCTCTGTTACATCACTTAGCCTTTCTCGGGTCCAGGTTACGGAAAACCGGACCCATTCACGGTTTACCGTGAATTTCTCTAAGATTCTTTCGGACGACCATATGGACGTTTTTTCCATTATATCCTTTTTTGTCATATCATTCTGTATTTGGCTAGAAATGTTTGGAGAATATGGTGTATTTTTACTAACGCTCTAAATTAAATGATAAACTCTGAGTCACCTTAAAGGCATTGGCAGACGATCAATAATTAAGTTATATATCCAGTATAATATATGCGGTTTTAGCAAAATGCCATTTTCCTCGACCCGCACCAGGACAGTCGGTTCCGGACCGACTCAGTGCGGCCCGCAGACTGCGCCAGTAACAACAAAGAATCGAATTCTACCTGCTTAGGTACTTGCATAACATGTCATAACATTTTCAGCTCTGTAACATCACTTAGCTTTTTTCGGACCCAGGTTACGGAAAACCGGACCCATTCACGGTTTACCGTGAATTTCTCTCAGAGTCTTTCGGACGACCATTAATGGACGTTTTTTTCCATTATATCCTTTTTTGTCATATCAATCTGTATTTGGCTAGAAATGTTTGGAGAATATGGTGTATTTTTACCAACGCTCTAAATTAAATGATTAACTCTGAGTCACCTTAAAGACATTGGCAGACGATCAATAATTTTCGTGACTTGTCTAATAATTGGGTCTGTTGCTTCAAGCAATTTTAAGTCCATGTTTGGTCTATTTTCACTTTATTTCTTATCATATCATGCTGTCAAGTTATATATCCAGTATAATATATGCGGTTTTAGTAAACTGCCATTTTCCTCGACCCGCACCAGGACAGTCGGATCGGGACCGACTCAGTGCTGCCCGCAGACGGCGCCAGTAACAACCAGGAATCGAATTCTACCTGCTTAGGTACTTGCATAACATGTCATAACATTTTCAGCTCTGTTACATCACTTAGCCTTTCTCGGGTCCAGGTTACGGAAAACCGGACCCATTCACGGTTTACCGTGAATTTCTCTAAGATTCTTTCGGACGACCATTAATGGACGTTTTTTTCCATTATATCCTTTTTTGTCATATCATTCTGTATTTGGCTAGAAATGTTTGGAGAATATGTTGTATTTTACTAACGCTCTAAATTAAATGATAAACTCTGAGTCACCTTAAAGGCATTGGCAGACGATCAATAATTAAGTTATATATCCAGTATAATATATGCGGTTTTAGCAAAATGCCATTTTCCTCGACCCGCACCAGGACAGTCGGTTCCGGACCGACTCAGTGCGGCCCGCAGACTGCGCCAGTAACAACAAAGAATCGAATTCTACCTGCTTAGGTACTTGCATAACATGTCATAACATTTTCAGCTCTGTAACATCACTTAGCTTTTTTCGGACCCAGGTTACGGAAAACCGGACCCATTCACGGTTTACCGTGAATTTCTCTCAGAGTCTTTCGGACGACCATTAATGGACGTTTTTTTCCATTATATCCTTTTTTGTCATATCAATCTGTATTTGGCTAGAAATGTTTGGAGAATATGGTGTATTTTTACCAACGCTCTAAATTAAATGATTAACTCTGAGTCACCTTAAAGACATTGGCAGACGATCAATAATTTTCGTGACTTGTCTAATAATTGGGTCTGTTGCTTCAAGCAATTTTAAGTCCATGTTTGGTCTATTTTCACTTTATTTCTTATCATATCATGCTGTCAAGTTATATATCCAGTATAATATATGCGGTTTTAGTAAACTGCCATTTTCCTCGACCCGCACCAGGACAGTCGGATCGGGACCGACTCAGTGCTGCCCGCAGACGGCGCCAGTAACAACCAGGAATCGAATTCTACCTGCTTAGGTACTTGCATAACATGTCATAACATTTTCAGCTCTGTTACATCACTTAGCCTTTCTCGGGTCCAGGTTACGGAAAACCGGACCCATTCACGGTTTACCGTGAATTTCTCTAAGATTCTTTCGGACGACCATTAATGGACGTTTTTTTCCATTATATCCTTTTTTGTCATATCATTCTGTATTTGGCTAGAAATGTTTGGAGAATATGTTGTATTTTACTAACGCTCTAAATTAAATGATAAACTCTGAGTCACCTTAAAGGCATTGGCAGACGATCAATAATTAAGTTATATATCCAGTATAATATATGCGGTTTTAGCAAAATGCCATTTTCCTCGACCCGCACCAGGACAGTCGGTTCCGGACCGACTCAGTGCGGCCCGCAGACTGCGCCAGTAACAACAAAGAATCGAATTCTACCTGCTTAGGTACTTGCATAACATGTCATAACATTTTCAGCTCTGTAACATCACTTAGCTTTTTTCGGACCCAGGTTACGGAAAACCGGACCCATTCACGGTTTACCGTGAATTTCTCTCAGAGTCTTTCGGACGACCATTAATGGACGTTATTTTCCATTATATCCTTTTTTGTCATATCATTCTGTATTTGGTTTGAAATGTTTGGAGAATACGGTCAATTTTTTTCATCGTTCTTAAGTAAATGATTAACTCTGAGACATTGGCGGACAACCACTAAATTTCGGACAATCACTAAATTTCGTGATCTTGTCTAATTATTCATATATTGGGTCCATGTTTGGTTTATTTTCACTTTATAATTACAACACATGTTATGCAGTTGATGTAGTTATTCGCCAACTAATAAAACCAAAATGTTTAAGAAATTAATATTTCATACCGGGTTAAAGGTACTCTTTCATAGATTTCAATTTAAATATCAACTTTTTCTAAAACTATCAAAACTGTATGGAAATATTTTGGAAGCCGAAATGTAGTGTTTTAGTGCAAATTGACAAACAACTGCTAATGGTGGTGTTTATATAGCAAATATCTCCCCCCCCCTCTGTCATGGTAAATTAATGCATTTAGTGCATTTTTGTGACTTTTTTGTAAATAATTTTTTCAACATATAGGTTATTTTTTCTAAAAATGATAATTAATTTTTGACACAATTACAGGCACTGAATGGTATTTTTTAATTGTAGAAAGAATAAACTAAATCCGTAATTTAGTACCTTTAATTATTGTGTATGGATGTCTTACTCATTCAAGGCTTGGTTTTTGTTTTAAATATTTGATCTATATACACTAAGCTTGATAAAATTGCCACCATAATTGATTTGTTATACATGCAAGGGTTAAGTATAGAAAGTAAAAAAATACATAGTTTGTTTTTCATCTTTCTTTATTTACAATTAATTATAATCAGAGTATATAGACATAAGATCTTCAGAATGTAAACAAACCCTAGTTTGTGTCAAATAGAGTTAATTCTGAACTCAGATTTGTGGGTTTTTCCATCTGTGTGCAGTAGGTACAAACAAAATTAGTTTCACATTATTGATGAAAAACACAAAATAAGGATTAAGTCCTATTGTTCTTAGTAGACATATTTTATCATGAAAGTGAAAGTTTGTTTGTACATACAGAGAATAACTCATATACTTGAATTCTGGATAAAATCTATCCTAGCAGCGATCAAAAATTAGAATAGAGTCAAAGGGACATTAAATCATTATTGCCTTCTTTGATAGGGCTCCCATTATCATGTGAGTAGTAATTACTTGCTGTTATTTGGAGCTTCATAAGTATATATATTATGTAGTTTGCAATAGCCTATTTGAATGTTACACCATGTGTTAGCTGGCTTATTTGTGGTCGGAATTTGCTATAAGAGGTGTCTTTGAAAATGGCTTGAGCTAAGGAAGGCCTCCCTGTTATTTCAACTAGAAAATTTGTCAGTGATGATTCACCATATTTGAATACCTAAGATGTCATCATTCTTTATTTCTGTAAAATTATCATAAATCTATATGGAAACAATTTCTTACATCAACTTTCAACAAGAAAGCCTTAATGGCTGCAGTTTGCTCACTTCAGATATTTTTCAACTTTCTCTATCAAATTCTGTGTAAAACTTTACATCTTCTCACAAATTTTCCCAAAAAAAAAAAATAGAAATAATTGAAACAAAGTCACTGTGGGCCGAATATGTTAGCTTCAAATTTCACAATTCTAGATCCACAGATAAATTTACAACATAAACAAAATAAAAAGAAAAGATAACAACTTGTAAATCTTTAAAAATCTATTTAATAAAAAAACCATATTTATATAAGAATAATAATTTCTACAAAATGATAACAATTTAATCAAATCAAGGTAGAAAGTCACAAGATTTACAAATAACTACCGAGAGTGTAATTAGGTGAAGAATTAGTCTTACTATATATGACCTGAAAATACCAGTCGGTTAACAACACTATAATTAATTCAATGAATCAGGAAGACTAAGTGTCATACTAGTAGACAAGGGAGATAACAATTGTGAAATAATAACTTAGTTACTTCCCTTTTATACCAGTCAGCTAACAACAGTATAATTGCTTCATTAAATCAGGTAGATAGAGTGTTACACTAATAGACAAGAAAGAAAATAATTGTGAAGTATTGGAATAGTTACTTCCCTTTTAAACATTATTAATATTACCCATAAATTTGATTTAACTGTCAGTGGTACATACATTAACACTGCTACAGTAGGTCTGAAGTCACTAAGGAAAATCAAGTATTGAAATTATCAGGATTAATGAATGTTCCACTAACAGTTGAATAAAATTTATCAAGTACTGAATATATAATTATATTATGAGTAGGGCTGTCACGATATGCCATAAGCGTATCGCGATATACCACAATACGCTGGCACCGTATCGTGATACGTACCACGATATATTGTGTGCTTTTAGATTCAATGAGCCTCCGCTGTATTTAACAGAAACATTGCAAATCTAACATGCAGCTACTGATAGAATCTAGCCTCTTTAAGTATTTACGGTCATTTAGGACAGAGACGCGCACCAATCTGTTAAATTCTTGTAACTTAATGTTAGATGGAATTAACAATGGAAAAACTGACGTTTCGCTACTTTTATTTTGCGAAGGGAAGACTTTTCCAATGAAATAAAAAATATTGCCAAATACCGGTACGTTAAAATTGAACCGCGATACGTATTGACGCAGCTGTGTATTGCAATATACTGGTATATTGTGACAGCCCTAATTATGAGTAGCAATGAGTAACAAGTAAAGTAAAATGATATATTTAATATCCAACTTTCATGAGTATTCTATCCAACTGGGTATTATTTTAAGTTTGCATTAATACAATGTTATATCAACTAAGTTATTCTAAATACAATGCTTTTGTAAATATATACTTGGAGGCCATTTTATGAATCTTAATTAATGTATATTTACCATACCAAATTCATTAACAATATAAATAAACCCTAAACATGTATAAACAAACCCTAAATATGTAATAATCTATCAATACAATGTCCACTATAAACAATGCTGTATTTAAATATACACATTGGGGCCATATTAAAAAATAATATGACAAAAATCCTAGCAACTTAAAAACTCATTTCCAATTAATTTTTAATACCTATTGCACAATATTCTTTGAATATCATCATGATGTTAAATGAACATATACATCTTGGAATGTGTACTGTTAATAAAAGAGAATGCCATGGTAGAAGATTTAAAGTAAGTTTTCAAGAATTCTGGATTTGAAACCTTATTCTGAACTGTGTTCTGGATAAATATGATTTGACAACAGTTACTGTAGTGTGTCAAAGGTTACAATGTACATACAGCTTGTTCATATTGACCCAAGATAACATAGATATTATCAATACATTAATTAAATCAATTAGCAAAAATGTACTTACAAAAGTTTGTAATATATTTATCTGCCTCAGATCATTGTGAAAAAGTTATAATACACTATACACTGGGATCCAAAAGTTTCTTTACACATGTACTATTTTTCATACTATCATTCTATTTCTTTAATGGCAAAAATATTGCTGACACATTTTGTTTCATATATTTTTTGTATATTTAAATAATTAAATGCATTACAGAGCATAATTGACAATTCATGGTAAACTGCACATTAGTAATGAAACTATTAACCACATTTTAAATATAACCAAGTATTGTCTTATAACATCAAAATTTAAAATGTGTAAAGAAACTTTTGGAGCCCAGTGTAGTTCATATTCTGAACTCAATTTTGTTTTCCAGCTGAAAAAGGTGTGTTTATACTGGATGCATCTATGCCAAACATTAACATATTATTGCTGAAAGGCATGCAACACATATGAAATGCTATTGTTCTGTGTGTGTGCACATTTGTATTTTAACTTCTGTATGGGGATGTCCAGTACAAACAAACCTTTTTTGGCTGATAAAAATCCTTCAATTTGAGTTCTGCATAAAATCTATCCATAAGTGATTTACACTAAAATCACCCATCTTCTGTAGGTTCAGTTATCTGACTAAAGTTCTTGATTATCCTTATCACATGTAAACCTGAAGTCCACATATCATGAATTTGAGATTTTTAGATTTTCCCATAAAATTCAACCAATCAAGAGGTCAAGTAGATTTTATCTCCATGTTTGTCAAGTGATGAAGTTTTTTCACAATGTTGTAGTTATTCTTGTCAGATTGGAAGTCAAGTAGATTCTCAGAATCTTCATGTTTGTTGAGTGAGTAACAAAGTTTGGTCACTAAGTTACTGTTGCTGATGACAAAATTGGAAAAACATCTAGTCACTTTACAAACTCAGAAACTCCAATTATTCAAGAAATATATTACAAACACTTGTTCTTGTCACTGAAATAATGTGAAATATATAAAAATATAAATACACAAGGAATACAAAACTATAACAATGATGTGACTCATTGAAAGACTTAGTTTGTAAATACAATAAAGATCCTTGAAGGAGCCATGATTAAGTGAGGGTACCGTACCCGTACCAGGTTTTAATCCCATAGAGGGAGGTTGACAATGATGTCAATTTTCCTCCAGTAGTAAGGTAAAGGAAAATGGTTAAACAAATTGATGAACCATCATATGACAGTCAGACAACCCACATTTTGAAATTTACTGGACCAACTGTCATTTTGTTTGTGATTGGATGAATGGAAAACTATTACAGTAATTGTGAATATGTTAGTTTATATCAAACAATGCAATACTGATTTTATATTGAGAAGTATTTCAATTAAATTGTACTATGAAGAAAGTACAGATACTAGACAACTCCTCATATCCACTGAAAATTCTTTGTACTAAAAAGAAAGTACATGTACTACAAAGATCATAGGTGCGCACTGAGATGCGCGTTGGCTACAGAGCCGCAAATAGACATTGTCTCTTAATGACTGAAAATTCTTTGTAGTAACAAGAACACTACAATGTACAAACACTAGACAATGACTGATATTGACTGAAAATTCTAAGATAAAACTCAATCCTACAAACCTCAGTGTGTGTGTTAGATCTAACCTTTAATAGTTTCATACCATTATGTCTATATAGATGATGTACAGGTAATGTTTGATGAAAGTTATATTGAAGCATTGAAATAAATACATGAACATCTTGTCTATATATCTTCACTAGTATATCTGAAATATAACAACAATAATAGTTCATATTTCGAACTCCACTTTGTGTTTGTCATCTCAATAAGGTTTTTTGGTACCAGATGCATCTGTGCAAAACAAAGTTATTTCATATATTACTGCTGGAAGTATACCACACAGATAACATTCTAATGTTCAGTGTTCATATTTTTTGTATCTTTGTTTCACACGGGCTCAGTAATATACTGCATGCAGCAGACCTCCAAAAGTCTATTAATCTGTTCTAAACTAAACTATGTGTTCATATTATTAATATATAATTAATATTTGACAAATAGGATCTGTTTCATAGTTTATATACATATACAGACGCTATCAGACGCTTTATCAAACGTCATCTGATCAAGATAACAGAATGGTTTAAGCAAGCAAGCAATAATTTATATCCGAAATATTTCATGTCCGAAAAACATATACTTAAAGAGTCTTATGAAATATTATTAACTACTAATTAAATTCATGCAAATTATAATACTTACATGCATTCGTTTCTGTTTAGCTTGTTTCAGCTGTTTTTTTGTGTTGGTAACTTAAATGATTTTAGTTAACTTAACAGAGACATAGACAACATAATATCTGGATTGGCTTCTGTTTACAAGTGAACACTGCAGTTGCTGTGTGGAGGTTACAGTGCTTTGATTGCATACGATAGTTTTTGAGGCGTAGTGCCGAAGTGGCCAGGGTCAAATTTTGTAATAATAGAAACTTTGGACAATGAATTGCATATTTGAGGTTTACAATATTTACAGTTGCTATATTTGAAGTCTCAACTGCCAATGTTGCGTTTCAATTATTACTTTAAACTGGTTACAACTGTATTACCCGAGGTATAAAGAATGTTAATTCTTAGGAGCTAGGCCAGAAATCACGAAATACCACACACTATCACATACTACTACATACTACCACATGTAACATTTTTTTACATGATACCAAGCTTAATTTCGAGCTTCTTTAAAAAATGTGCGTTAAAGCCTTATTTGGTTCAACTCTATCATCAACCGTGCTCCAGCCCCAAACGTGGGTTAACCGTCGGTGTTAGTCCCACTTGTTAAAAGCTCTCATCCGTAGCTACATGTACATACCCGAATAAAGAAATTGGTCCATAATTTGAAGTGATGGGCGAAGAGGTGTACCGGCCTGGCAAGTTTGAGTGCCGCTGGTCGAGCGGTTCTGAATGTCTGCCGGTGCAGGTACCGAACCTGTAACCTGTGCCGGGGAGTGAACCCGCCGTTGGATCAGGCCGAAATTTAAACAGGACGTAGCCTCAACGATTGTCTAGTCATGGTAAAAAATGAAAAGTGATTCTAATTAGGCATAAGGGCTCTGCACGGTTGAGACTGAAATCGGCATGGCGGTTTCGCCTGGAGCCAACGCCGTGCTCTCTGTCGCGCCTAAACGAGCACTCGATTCAGGCTGCAACTTACGTAGTCTGTAGATGCCATCTGGGTCTACAATGTGTTAAAATTTCGTGTGGGTCGAGTAAGTATTAAGGGCACAACTAGCGGTACAATGTTGGAGCCCGCTGATTTATTTCGGGCGTATACTGTATCCATAGACGTTTTCTCGTTGTGAGCGTATGTAATGCGCTTGGTTGTTGTTTGTTGTATAGGAATGTAGGTGAACGTTGCGAGTGTCGGCCTGGGCTTACCGGTTGAGGTAGAAGGTTGCGGAAGGTACCGTTCTGACGGGCTCGATGAGTGCTTTCAGCCTGTAAAGTCCCGGCTCTGGTAGAGAAGCGGTTCTGGGTGTGAGCCGGCCGGCGCGAGTTTCCAACCCCGAACCTGTGCCTGGGAGCGAACCGGCCGGCCGTCGGATCCGGCTGACATTTGAAGGGTGGGTAGCCCCGACGCCTGCTTAGTTTGTCTGAAAATGTCGTTCCGATCGGACAAGTATTAAGGGCAGGGCATGCAGGGCATGCAGGGCATGCGGCGCACGGTTGTACCCCGCTGATTTATGCAGGCGCGCTATAATATAGTATATGGAAGCTCGGACGGGTTGCCGCGGGCGAACCCCTGGTCCGATCGGGCTGCTATTTTACACGGGCAGGTAGAGGACACCTAGGTGAAGAGCGTATTAAAGTGTCATGTCGATGGGATAAGTATCAGGCGCGCGGCAAGCGGCGGCGCAAGGTTGGAGCCTACTGCACTTTTTATGTACCGTATATGTTAGTAGAGCGTAGATTGTCGTTGTTTTCTAGCTGGAACCGGTTGCCGCGGGCGAACCCGTGTTCGGATCGGGCTGCTATTTTGCGGGCAGATGGAGGGTGCCCATGTCCTCATTCTATCCAAGTGTCATGTCGATCGGACGGGTATTGGGCGCGCAGCAAGCGGTACGGGGCTCGAGTGGGCTGTATTTCATACGCGACACAGTGTGCGAAAAGTCGTTTATTGAAGCTCGAACGGGTTGCCACGGGCGAAGCCGTGGTCCGTTCAGGCTGATGTTTCACGGGCACATGGGTGTGGGCCGCCTAGCTCAACATTGTATCCAAGTTTCGTGTGGATCGGCCAAGTATGAAGCGCGCAGCAAGCTGTACGAGGTTCTAGTGTGCTGTATGTCATAAGCATTTCATAATACACAATGTAGACGTTTGTCGTTTATGGAAGCTCGAAGCTGTTGTCCCGGCCGAACCCGCTGTCGGATCGGGCCGAGATTTGAAAGGCAGTTGGCGGGCGCGTATGGGAAGATTGTACGTAAGTTTCGTGTCGATCGGTAAGGTATTAAGGACGGGGCGAGCGGCGCGAGAGTTGACCCCGCTGATTTATTTCGGCGCTCTAGTGTACGTAGAGCTTGTACTCGGCGCCGCGGCTGAACCCGCGGTTGGATCCGGCTGAAATTTCGTAGGCCGTCTAGCTGGGTGACTGTCCGGCGATGCCGAAAGTTTCAGTCCGATCGGGCCGGATCTTGGGGGTGCCGAGGGGGTTGGGGTACCAAAGTGTTGGTCGGCGCCAGCCACTCGACCCTCGGTTCCATCGCGCCCAAATTTGGGTAGAATGTTGAGCAGACGCCTGCCAATACGTGTACAAAATCTGAAGCGAATCGAAGCAGAAACCAGCCGTGTAGAAGGGTTGGAGTCTAATGGTATACTAACTATAGAGATAAAGTTACGCGAGTTGCTTCCCTTTGATCGTTACGTATTTTTATAGTGTTACTGTTACTACAGTATACACTATATAGAGGTATAGAGTGAATGGTGTCGCGATGTTGCACACGCTCTAGTGCGTTAAGGGGTACTGGGATCGGGTCGAAACTTTGCAGGCCTTAATGATAGGTGTCTCTCTAGCGGACTGTGAAGTTTCAGCCCGATCGGCCCGGTGGTTCGGCTGCTGAGCCGGTCCTGGTACCGAACTTGCCACCGCCGCTAGCGACTAAACGGGTCGTCCGATCAGGCTGAAATTTTAATGGAACGTGCGTCTAACGTCGGTCTATAAATGTTCAAAATTTGGCACGGATCGATCCAGGCGTTAGCCGTCCGTTGGGATTTGGAACATTTCACCATTTACCCGTACTAGTACGTGTTACACGTCCGTCATTAGCGTGAATTTTTTTCAAAGTCATACCCCTCTTTTTTGTTAGTCAAAGTGCCTGTATCGGCTCTGGAGCTCGAGTCGGTAGTGGGATCGGGTTGAAACTTTGCATGCCTTAATAATAGGTGTCTCTCTAGCCGACTGTGAAGTTTCAGCCCGATCGGCCCGGTGGTTCGGCTGCCGAGCCGGTACGGGTACCGAACTTGTGACCCCGGCTCGGAGGTCGAACCGGCAGTGCTAGCTCGCCCAAATTTATATAGAATGTAAAGCGGACGCCTGCCAATACGTGTACAAAATCTGAAGCGAATCGAAGCAGAAACGAGCCGTGTAGAAGGGTTGGAGTGTAACGGTATATTAACGATAGAGATTAAGTTACGCGAGTTGCTTCCCTTTGACCAACATGTAATTTTCATAGTGTTACTTACTATAAGAGTATACGAGTTGGATAAAGTGGTAAAGAGTGAATGTTGCAAACGCTCTAGTGCGCTAAGGAGTATCGGTATCGGGTTGAAACTTTGCAGGCCTTCGTGATAGGTGTCTCTCCAGCTGACTATGAAGTTTCAGCCCGATCGGCCCGGTGGTTCGGGTGCTGGACCGGTAAGGGTACCGAACTTGTGACCCCGGCTCGGAAGTCGAACCGGCTGTGCTATCTCGCCGAGTTTTATACAGAATGTTAGGCAGACGCCTGCCAATACGTGCATAAAATTTGAAGGAAGCCAATCGAAGCAGAAACCAGCCGTGTAGAAGGGTTGGAGTGTAACGGTATAATAACTATAGAGAACAAGTTACACGAGTTGCTTCCCCTTGACCATTAGGTTTTTCTGTACTGTACTTCTAATAGTATAAATAACAGTATATTATAAGTGAGTGAGCGAATGCTGATTATTGCAAGCGCTCTAGTGCGTTAAGGAGTGATGGTATCGAGTTGAAACTTTGCAGGCCTTCGTACACGGTGTCTCTCTAGGCGACTATCAAGTTGCAGCCCGATCGGCCCAGCGGCTCGGGTGCTGTGCCGTTCGGGGTACCGAACATGCTACCGGTGCCAGCCACTGAACGGGCCGTACGATCGAGCTGAAATGTTAATAGAATGTTGGTCTAAGGCCTGTCTACCTGTGTTCCAAATACCAACGACATATGGGTTGTCTTTAGGTGGAGTTGGGTTGAAATGAAAAAAGTAGTGAAAAAAGTAAACTACTGAACTGTGGGTGTAAACGGCTTGGAATGCAAAACGTCCACTAGACTCAATGCAATGCTTGTGGGTGTAAACGGCTTGGAATGCAAAACGTCCACTAGACTAAATGCAATGCTTGTGGGTGTAAACGGCTTGGAATGCAAAAGAATGACTTTACTGAAGCTCTCTGTATGTAGGTGGTAACGGATTGAAATAAAAAACCCGACTTCACTAAATGCTCACTGTGCCGCATTGATTGCTGCAAGTGCATGTAGTGAAGCCGGGGATAGTTAGTTAGTTAACATAGACAAATAAAAAAAGCCCAGCTCGACTACTGCATTGGAGTAGTCGAGCTGGGCTCGGTATGTAGGCACAGTTTGATGGGCACACACTCGGTGAAATGGTCAAATAAAAAACCCCGACTCCACCACTGCAGCAGAAGCATGCAGTAGCGAAGCCGGGGTTGGTTGGTTAGTTTGTAAGTGAAAATTTACTAAGTATCGTGTGTAAACGGGTTGAAAAGCATCCAAAAAGCAGAAGTTTCTCCCCTATCACAATGCCCTTGTGAAATCAGCGGAAAAAGATAGTTAGTCTCGCTGCTTCAAGTGCTTGACACTTAAAAATTTTAAGGCGAAAAAATTCGCCTAGTGATAGTCAATTCTCGGGGCAACTCTGCTGGACAGAGAGAGGCCCTTGTCCCGTACTTGATACATCTCACACTTGTAATTTTTCACAAAAAATAAAGCAAGACGGGGGAATCGCCTTGCTTGTGTGTGTGTACTCCGACCGACAGTATTTGCCTACTGCCTGCCCGGACATCCAGCGAGCTATGTAGCCCGCGTACAGTACAGTGCAGTGCAGGAGATGCGTGCCCGTCGTGGATATCGTTAAATATCAGCGGACAAATCTCCTAGTCGTGAGGCTTAGTCTCAATAGATCGCAGTGTGGTGGCTGCTCTACTAAGTACGACACCCCGACCGAGAGCTAGGTCGTCTGCGGATGATTTCACGCCGCCGCTTGCCGTATGGGATGGATCGGTATAGAGGTCCACGCCGGCTAGGAGTCTGCCATGCGCTGTGTGACCTTTTGCTGTGGCTGTTCCCTACCAAATCGAATGAAATGGCATATCGTTGCCTACCGTAGGCGGCAGCGCCGAGAATATCGTCGCTGGTGGGCGGGATTCTGACTTAGAGGCGTTCAGTCATAATCCCCCAGATGGTAGCTTCGCACCATTGCCCTATCGGGCAAGCACCTAAACCAAATGTCTGAACCTGCGGTTCCTCTCGTACTGAGCAGGATTACCGATGCGACGACACTGAATAAAGTCAACAGTAGGGTAAAACTAACCTGTCTCACGACGGTCTAAACCCAGCTCACGTTCCCTATTAGTGGGTGAACAATCCAACGCTTGGCGAATTCTGCTTCGCAATGATAGGAAGAGCCGACATCGAAGGATCAAAAAGCAACGTCGCTATGAACGCTTGGCTGCCACAAGCCAGTTATCCCTGTGGTAACTTTTCTGACACCTCTTGCTTGAAACTCGCAAAGGCAAAAGGATCGATAGGCCGCGCTTTCACGGTCTGTATTCGTACTGAAAATCAA
>CM046305.1:33956530-33972671 GCA_025267735.1 Mactra quadrangularis | reverse complement strand
CAGTTCAGTAGTTAACTTTTTTCACTACTTTTTTCATTTCAACCCAACTCCACCTAAAGACAACCCGTGGCCATATGTCTTTGGTATTTGGAACGCAGGTAGGCAGGCCTTAGACCAACATTCTATTAACATTTCAGCTTGATCGTACGACCCGTCCAGTGGCTGGCACCGGTAGCATGTTCGGTACCCCGAACGGCACAGCACCCGAGCCGCTGGGCCGATCGGACTGCAACTTAATAGTCGCCTAGAGAGACACCTAGTACGAAGGCCTGCAAAGTTTCAACTCGATACCATCACTCCTTAACGCACTAGAGCGTTTGCAATAATCAGCATTCACTCGCTCACTTATAATATACTATTAGTAATACTATTACAAGTACAGTACAGAAAAACCTAATGGTCAAGGGGAAGCAACTCGTGTAACTTGTTCTCTATAGTTATTATACCGTTACACTCCAACCCTTCTACACGGCTCGTTTCTGCTTCGATTGGCTTCAAATTTTATGCACGTATTGGCAGGCGTCTGCTTAACATTTTGTATAAAATTCGGCGAGATAGCACAGCCGGTTCGACTTCCGAGCCGGGGTCACAAGTTCGGTACCCTTACCGGTCCAGCACCCGAACCGCCGGGCCGATCGGGCTGAAACTTCACAGTCGGCTAGAGAGACACCTATTATTAAGGCCTGCAAAGTTTCAACCCGATACCATTACTCCTTAACGCACTAGAGCGTTTGCAACATTCACTCTTTACCGCTATATCCAACTCGTATACTCTTATAGTAAGTAACACTTACTATGAACATTACATGTTGGTCAAAGGGAAGCAACTCGCGTAACTGTATCTCTATCGTTAATATACCGTTACACTCCAACCCTTCTACACGGCTCGTTTCTGCTTCGATTCGCTTCAGATTTCATACACGTATTGGCAGGCGTCCGCTTTACATTTCATATAAAGTTGGGCGAGCTAGCACGGCCGGTTCGACTCCGAGCCGGGGTCACAAGTTCGGTACCCGTACCGGCCCGGCAGCCGAACCACCGGGCCGATCGGGCTGAAACTTCATAGTCGGCTGGAGAGACATCTATCACGAAGGCCTGCAAAGTTTCAACCCGATACCGATACTCCTTAGCGCACTAGAGCGTTTGCAACATTCACTCTTTACCACTTTATCCAACTCGTATACTCTTATAGTAAGTAACACTATGAAAATTACATGTTGGTCAAAGGGAAGCAACTCGCGTAACTTAATCTCTATCGTTAATATACCGTTACACTCCAACCCTTCTACACGGCTCGTTTCTGCTTCGATTCGCTTCAGATTTTATACACGTATTGGCAGGCGTCCGCTCCACATTCTATGTAAATTTGGGCGAGCTAGCACTGCCGGTTCGAGCTCCGAGCCGGGGTCACAAGTTCGGTACCCGTACCGGCTCGGCAGCCGAACCACCGGGCCGATCGGGCTGAAACTTCACAGTCCGCTAGAGAGACACCTATTATTAAGGCCTGCAAAGTTTCGACCCGATCCCATTACCCCTTAACGCACTAGAGCGTTTGCAACATCGCGACACCATTCACTCTATACCTCTATATAGTGTATACTGTAGTAACAGTAACACTATAAAAATACGTAACGGTCAAAGGGAAGCAACTCGCGTAACTTTATCTCTATAGTTAGTATACCATTAGACTCCAACCCTTCTACACGGCGCGTTTCTGCTTCGATTCGCTTCAGATTTTGTACACGTATTGGCAGGCGTCCGCTCCACATTCTACCCAAATTTGGGCCCGATCGAACCGAGGGTCGAGTGGCTGGCGACGACCAACACTTTGGTACCCCAACCCCCTCGGCACCCCCAAGATCCGGCCCGATCGGACTGAAACCTTCGGCATCGCCGGACAGTCACCCAGCTAGACGGCCTACGAAATTTCAGCCGGATCCAACCGCGGGTTCAGCCGCGGCGACGAGTACAAGCTCTACGTACACTAGAGCGCCGAAATAAATCAGCGGGGTCAACTCTCGCGTCGCTCGCCCCGTCCTTAATACCTTACCGATCGACACGACACTTACGTACAATCTTGCCATACGCGCCCGCCAACTGCCTTTCAAATCTCGGCCCGATCCGACAGCGGGTTCGGCCGGGACAACAGGTTCGAGCTTCAATAAACGACAATCTACACTACAGTACATACGAAATACTGCCTACTCGAACCTCGTACCGCTCACTGCGCGCTTAATACTTATCCGATCAGCATGAAATTTCAATGCACTGTTCACCTAGAAGCCCCTGGGGTGCCCGTAAAATCTCAGCCTGATCGAGCCACGGGTTCGGCCAGGACAACCCGTTCGAGCTTCAAAATCAGCCAATATACACTATGTCGCGTAGGAAATACAGCCTACTAGAACCTCGTACCGCTTACTGCGGGCCTAATACTCATTCGATCAGCATGAAACTCGGAGACAATGTTCACCTAGGAGCCCCCGAGGTGCCCGTGAAATCTCAGCCTGATCGAGCCACGGCTTCGGCCGGCACAACGGGTACCAGCTTCAACAAACCACTAATTTACACTGTAACATACACGGCACATATAAAGTACAGCAGTCTAGAACCTCGTACCGCTTGCCGCGCGCTCAATACTTGGCCGATCCACACGAAACTTTAATACAATGTTGAGCTATAACACCTCTACCTACCCGTAAAATATCAGCCAGATCGGACTACGGGTTCGCCGAGGACAACGAGTTCGAGTTTCAAGAAAAGTCTACATACATTATAGCGCCTACAAAAATCAGCGGGGTCAAACCTTGCGCAGCTTACCGCGCTCCTAATACTGATCCGATCTACACGAAACTTGCACACAACGTTCACCTAGGTGCCCTCTACCTGCCCGTCAAATCCCAGTCCGATCGGACCACGGGCTCGCCGGGGACAACGAGTTCGAGTTTCAATAAACGGCAAGTTACAATATGTCCTATACGAAATACAGCCTACTCGGACCTCGTACCGCTCACTGCGCGCTTAATACCTATTCGATCAGCATGAAATTTTGATACAATGTTCACTTAGGGGCCCACTAGGTGCCCGTAAAATCTCAGCCTGATACGACCACGGGTTCGGCCGGGACAACCGGTTCGAGCTTCAAAAAACGACTATTTACACTATAGTACATATGAAATACAGCCTACTCGGACCTCGTACCGCTCACTGCGCGCCTAATACTTATCCGATCACGCTGGAACTTGAAGACAATGTTCACCTAGGAGCTCCCTAGAAGCCTATTAAATCTCAGCCTGATCGAGCCGCGGGTTCTCCCGCGGCAAAGAGTTCGAGCTTCAATTCTTACTTACATAGAATAAAGAACAACAAAGCGCGATAACTCCTACAGTCATGTTGAGCTTCCAATATACCGTCAAGAGTTATCCCTGATTTTTGTACACGCACTCGTAGAATGGCTGCCGCGGGCTTATTCCTCGCCCGATTTCGTTCATATTTGCACAGCAGACAGAGCGATGATGGGACTACATTCTGTCAAGATTTCACAAAGATCCGGCCACCGATACGGCCGGGACAACCGGTTCGAGCTTCAAAAAACGACTATTTACACTATAGTACATATGAAATACAGCCTACTCGAACCTCGTACCGCTCACTGCGCGCTTAATACCTATTCGATCAGCACGAAATTTCGATACAATGTTCACCTAGGGGCCCACGAGGTGCCCGTAAAATATCAGCCTGATCGGACCACGGGTTCGCCGGGGACGACCGGTTCGAGATTCAAAATCAGCCAATATACACTATGTCGCGTATGAAATACAGCTTACTCGGACCTCGTACCGCTCACTGCGCGCTTAATACCTATTCGATCAGCATGAAATTTTGATACAATGTTCACTTAGGGGCCCACTAGGAGCCCGTAAAATCTCAGCCTGATACGACCACGGGTTCGGCCAGGACAACCGGTTCGAGCTTCAAAAAACGACTATTTACACTATAGTACATATGAAGTACAGCCTACTCGAACCTCGTACCGCTAACTGCGCGCTTAATACTTATTCGATCAGCATGAAATTTTGACACAATGTTCACCTAGGTGCCCTCTACTTGCCTGTAAAATACCGGCCCGATCGGACCAGGGGTTCGCCCGGCACAACGGGTTCGAGCTTCAAAATCAGCCAATATACACTATGTCGCGTATGAAGTACAGCCTACTCGAACCTCGTACCGCTCACTGCGCGCTTAATACCTATTCGATCAGCATGAAAGTTTGACACAATGTTCACCTAGGGGCCCACTAGGTGCCCGTAAAATCTCAGCCTGATCGAGCCACGGGTTCAGCCGGGACAACGGGTACCAGCTTCAACAAACCCCAATTTACACTGTTACATATAGGGTGCATATAAAGTACAGTAGGCTCGAACCTCGTACCGCTTGCCGCGCGCCTGACACTTATCCGATCAACACGAAACTTCAATACGATGTTCACCTGGGGGTCCTCTGTCCGCCTATAAAATATCAGCCCGATCGGACCACGGGTTCGCCGGGGACAGCGAGTTCGAGTTTCAAGAAAAGTCTACATACTTGATAGCGCCTACGAAAATCAGCGGGGTCAAACCTTGCGCAGCTTACCGTGCCCCTAATACTGATCCGATCTACACGAAACTCGCACACAACGTTCACCTAGGTGCCCTCTACCTGCCCGTCCAATCCCAGTCCGATCGGACCACGGGCTCGCCGGGGACAACGAGTTCGAGTTTCAATCAACGGCAAGTTACAATATGTCCTATACGAAATACAGCCTACTCGGACCTCGTACCGCTCACTGCGCGCTTAATACTTATCCGATCACGCTGAAAATTGGAGACAATGTTCACCTAGGAGCCCCCTAGAAGCCTATAAAATCTCAGCCTGATCGAGCCACGGGTTCGCCCGCGGCAAAGAGTTCGAGCTTCAATTCTTACTTACATAGAATAAAGAACAACAAAGCGCGACAACTCCTACAGTCATGTTGCGCTTCCAATATACCGTCAAGAGTTATCCCTGATTTTTGTACAGGCACTCGTAGAATGGCTGCCGCGGGCTTAATCCTCGGCCGATTTCGTTCAAATTTTAACCACAGGCAGAGCAATGCTGGGGCTACGTTCTGTTAAATTTTCAGCCAGATCCCACTACGGGTCCGGCCGGGACAGCGGGTTGGAGCGTCAACAAACGACTATTTACACTATAGTACATACGAAATACTGCCTACTCGAACCTCGTACCGCTCACTGCGCGCTTAATACCTATTCGATCAGCGTGAAACTTGAATGCAATGTTCAACTAGGTGCCTTCTACGATCCCCTAAAATTCCAGCCCGATCCCGCCAAGGGTTCGACCGCGGCAACCCGTTCCAGCTTCAAAATCAGTCAAAATACGCTATAGTACATACGAAAATCAGCGGGGTCGAACCGTGCGCAGCTTACCGTGCCCCTAATACTGATCCGATCCACTTGAAACTTTAAGGCAATGTTCCCCTAGGTGCCCTCTACCTTCCCGTGAAATCCCAGCCCGATCCCACCAAGGGTTCGCCCGGCACATCGGGTTCGAGCTTCAAAATCAGCCAATATACACTATGTCGCGTATGAAGTACAGCCTACTCGAAACTCGTACCGCTCACTGCGCGCTTAATACTTATTCGATCAGCATGAAAGTTTGACACAATGTTCACCTAGGGGCCCACTAGGTGCCCGTAAAATATCAGCCTGATCGAGCCACGGGTTCAGCCGGCACAACGGGTTCGAGCTTCAAAATCAGCCAATATACACTATGTCGCGTATGAAGTACAGCCTACTCGAACCTCGTACCGCTCACTGCGCGCTTAATACCTATTCGATCAGCACGAAATTTCGATACAAGGTTCACCTAGGGGCCCACTAGGTGCCCGTAAAATATCAGCCTGATCGGACCACGGGTTCGCCGGGGACGACCGGTTCGAGCTTCAAAATCAGCCAATATACACTATGTCGCGTATGAAGTACAGCCTACTCGAACCTCGTACCGCTCACTGCGCGCTTAATACCTATTCGATCAGCACGAAATTTCGATACAATGTTCACCTAGCGGCCCACTAGGTGCCCGTAAAATATCAGCCTGATCGAGCCACGGGTTCGGCCGGCACAACGGGTACCAGCTTCAACAAACCCCAATTTACACTGTAACATATACGGCGCATATAAAGTACAGTAGGCTCGAACCGTGCGCCGCTTGCCGCGCGCCTGACACTTATCCGATCAACGTGAAACTTTGACACGATGTTCACCTGGGAGTCTTCTGCCCGCCTGTAAAATATCAGCCCGATCGGACGACGGGTTCGCCGGGGACAACGAGTTCGAGTTTCAAGAAAAGTCTACATACATGATAGCGCCTATAAAAATCAGCGGGGTCAAACCTTGCGCAGCTTACCGTGCTCCTAATACCGATCCGATCTACACGAAACTCGCACACAACGTTCACCTAGGTGCCCTCTACCTGCCCGTCCAATCCCAGTCCGATCGGACCACGGGCTCGTCGGGGACAACGAGTTCGAGTTTCAATAAACGGCAAGTTACAATATGTCCCATACGAAATACAGCCTACTAGAACCTCGTACCGCTTACTGCGCGACTAATACCCATCCGATCGGCATCAAACTTTAATACAATCTTCTACTGGAAGCCCCCTAGGTGCCCGTAAAATCTCAGCCCGATACGACTACGGGTTCGGCCGGGACAACCGGTTCGAGCTTCAAAAAACGACTATTTACACTATAGTACATATGAAATACTGCCTACTCGGACCTTGTACCGCTTACTGCGAGCTTCATACTTATCCGATCACGCTGAAAATTGGAGACAATGTTCACCTAGGAGCCCCCTAGAAGCCTATAAAATATCAGCCTGATCGAGTCGCGGGTTCTCCCGCGGCAAAGAGTTCGAGCTTCCATTCTTACTTACATAGAAGAAAGAACAACAAAGCGCGACAACTCCTACAGTCATGTTGCGCTTCCAATATACCGTCAAGAGTTATCCCTGATTTTTGTACAGGCACTCGTAGAATGGCTGCCGTGGCCTTATTCCTCGATCGATTTCAATTATTTTTTAACCACAGACAGAGCAATGATGTGGCTACATTTTGTTAAATTTTCAGCCCGATCCAACCACGGGTTCGGCCGGGACAGCGGGTTGGAGCGTCAAAAAACAACTATTTACACTATAGTACATATGAAATACTGCCTACTCGGACCTCGTACCGCTCACTGCGCGCTTAATACTTATTCGATCAGCGTGAAACTTGAATGCAATGTTAACTTAGGGGCCCACTAGATGCCCGTAAAATCTCAGCCTGATACGACCACGGGTTCGGCGAGGACAACCGGTTCGAGCTTCAAAAAACGACTATTTACACTATAGTACATACGAATTACAGCCTACTCGAACCTCGTACCGCTCACTGCGCGCCTAATAATCATCCGATCGACATGAAACTCGGAGACAATGTTCACCTAGGATCCCCCGAGGTGCCCGTAAAATCTCAGCCCGATACGACTACGGGTTCGGCCGGGACAACGGGTACCAGCTTCAACAAACCACTAATTTACACTGTAACATATACGGTACATATAAAGTACAGTAGGCTCGAACCGTGCGCCGCTTGCCGCGCGCCTGACACTTATCCGATCAACGCGAAACTTTGATACGATGTTCACCTGGGAGTCCTCTGCCTGCCTGTAAAATATCAGCCCAATCGGACCACGGGTTCGCCGGGGACAACGAGTTCGAGTTTCAAGAAAAGTCTACATACATTATAGCGCCGACAAAAATCAGCGGGGTCAAACCTTGCGCAGCTTACCGTGCTCCTAATACTGATCCGATCCACTTGAAACTTTAATGCAATCTTCCCCTAGGTGCCCTCTACCTTCCCGTGAAATCCCAGTCCGATCCCACCAAGGGTTCGCCCGGCACAACGAGTTCGAGTTTCAATAAACGGCAAGTTACAATATGTCCCATACGAAATACAGCCTACTAGAACCTCGTACCGCTTACTGCGCGACTAATACCCATCCGATCGGCATCAAACTTTAATACAATCTTCACCTGGGAGCCCCCTAGGTGCCCGTAAAATCTCAGCCCGATACGACTACGGGTTCGGCCGGGACAACCTGTTCGAGCTTCAAAAAACGACTATTTACACTATAGTACATATGAAATACTGCCTACTCGAACCTCGTACCGCTTACTGCGCGCCTAATACTTATCCGATCACGCTGAAAATTGGAGACAATGTTCACCTAGGAGCCCCCTAGAAGCCTATAAAATCTCAGCCTGATCGAGCCGCGGGTTCTCCCGCGGCAAAGAGTTCGAGCTTCGATTCTTACTTACATAGAATAAAGAACAACAAAGCGCGACAACTCCTACAGTCATGTTGCGCTTCCAATATACCGTCAAGAGTTATCCCTGATTTTTGTACAGGCACTCGTAGAATGGCTGCCGCGGGCTTATTCCTCGGCCGATTTCATTCAAATTTTAACCACAGGCAGAGCAATGATGGGGCTACATTATGTTAAATTTTCAGCCAGATCCCACCACGGGTTCGACCGTGCCAACGGGTTCGAACTTCAATAAACGACAATTTACTCTATACAGTATATTAAGTACACCAGACTCGAACCTCGTACCGCTTGCCCTGCCCTTAATACTAATCCGATCGGCATGAAATTTTAACACCATGTTTAGGTGGTAGTCCTCTGTCGGTCACGAAAATTTCAGCCTGATAGGAGCGCTGGTTCAGACGCTACTACGAATACGGGTGTTGCCTGCAGGGACACTGCCACGCCCATCTCGGTCTCAACCGTGCCCAGCTCTTACGCCTACTTAGAATCCGTTGGAAATTTCACCACAGGTAGACAATCGTTTGGGCTACACAATGTGTAAATATCAGCCGGATCGGACAGCAACTCGGCTCCCTGCAACAAGTGAAAGGTTGGATACCGGCAGCGACTCAGAACCCTAACCACTCCTACCACACACCTCATACTTTTACATCCATGTACTACTCGTCCGGACAGGTCATCTACTGAGTAGCGTCTCTTCATTACGCAGTACATACGCCCACAACGACATAGTAAAGTTGTACACTTGGATCCTATAAACATATAGGAGAATACTGGTGGAAACGGGTTGCAACGAAAAAAACATACACAGCATATCAGTCTAGCTTCGGAATACACTTTTGTTAAACATTAAAATGACAACTTGCACTTTTTTTGGTGTGGAAACGGGTTGGGACAAACATCGGAAGCATACCCCGGTGCCCCGTGCTTGCCTCCGCTGAAATCAAGCGAAAAAGACCGATGTCCGCGGCAGGCCGCGTAGACCCCGGCAGAAGGCCCGAGGAGCCCGCTGATGCTTCGGCCGAGTGCCCAGCCGAGCTTCCCCGGCAGAAAACAGCCGCCTGCCGATGTCCCAAGCCGCCTGGACTAATATAACAAAAATAAAATTAAGACTTGCACTTTTTTCGGTGTGGAAACGGGTTGGAACCACCATCCGAGGTCTACCGCGGTGTCCCGTGCTTGCCTCCGCTGAAATCAAGGGAGAAAGACCGATGTCCGCGGCATGCCGCGTAGACCCCGGCAGAAGGCCCTCGGAGCCCGCTGATGCCCCGGCCGAGTGCCCAGCCGAGCTTCCCCGGCAGAAAACACTCGCCTGCCGATGTCCTAAGCCGCCTGGACTAATATAACAAAAATAAAATTAAGACTTGCACTTTTTTCGGTGTGGAAACGGGTTGGAACCACCATCCGAGGTCTACCGCGGTGTCCCGTGCTTGCCTCCGCTTGAAATCAAGGGAGAAAGACCGATGTCCGCGGCATGCCGCGTAGACCCCGGCAGAAGGCCCGCGGAGCCCGCTGATACCCCGGCCGAGTGCCCAGCGGAGGTTCCCCGGCAGAAATAAGCCGCCTGCCGATATCCTAAGCCGCCTGGACTAATATAACAAAAATAAAATTAAGACTTGCACTTTTTTCGGTGTGGAAACGGGTTGGAATCACCATCCGAGGTCTACCGCGGTGTCCCGTGCTTGCCTCCGCTTGAAATCAAGGGAGAAAAAGCGATGTCCGCGGCAGGCCGCGTAGACCCCGGCAGAAGCCCCGCGGAGCCCGCTGATGCTCCGGCCGAGTGCCCAGCCGATGTTTCCCCGGCAGAAAACAGCCGCCTGCCGATGTCCTAAGCCGCCTGGACTAATATAGCAAAAAAAAAATTAAGACTTGCACTTTTTTCGGTGTGGAAACGGGTTGGAACCACCATCCGAGGTCTACCGCGGTGTCCCGTGCTTGCCTCCGCTTGAAATCAAGGGAGAAAGACCGATGTACGCGGCATGCCGCGTAGGCCCCGGCAGAAGCCCCGCGGAGCCCGCTGATGCTCCGGCCGAGTGCCCAGCCGATGTTTCCCCGGCAGAAAACAGCCGCCTGCCGATGTCCTAAGCCGCCTGGACTAATATAGCAAAAAAAAAATTAAGACTTGCACTTTTTTCGGTGTGGAAACGGGTTGGAACCACCATCCGAGGTCTACCGCGGTGTCCCGTGCTTGCCTCCGCTTGAAATCAAGGGAGAAAGACCGATGTCAGCGGCATGCCGCGTAGGCCCCGGCAGAAGGCCCGCGGAGCCCGCTGATACCCAGGCCGAGTGCCCAGCCGAGGTTCCCCGGCAGAAATAAGCCGTATGCCGATATCCTAAGCCGCCTGGACTAATATAATTAAAATAAAATTAAGACTTGCACTTTTTTGGGTGTGGAAACGGGTTGGAACCACCATCCGAGGTCTACCGCGGTGTCCCGTGCTTGCCTCCGCTTGAAATCAAGGGAGAAAGACCGATGTCCGCGGCATGCCGCGTAGACCCCGGCAGAAGTCCCGCGGAGCCCGCTGATACCCAGGCCGAGTGCCCAGCCGAGGTTCCCCGGCAGAAATAAGCCGCCTGCCGATATCCTAAGCCGCCTGGACTAATATAACAAAAATAAAATTAAGACTTGCACTTTTTTCGGTGTGGAAACGGGTTGGAACCACCATCCGAGGTCTACCGCGGTGTCCCGTGCTTGCCTCCGCTTGAAATCAAGGGAGAAAAAGCGATGTCCGCGGCAGGCCGCGTAGACCCCGGCAGAAGCCCCGCGGAGCCCGCTGATGCTCCGGCCGAGTGCCTAGCCGATGTTTCCCCGCTGAAATGAGCCGCATACCGATGTCCCAAGCCGCCTGGACTAATATAACAAAAATAAAATTAAGACTTGCACTTTTTTGGGTGTGGAAACGGGTTGGAACCACCATCCGAGGTCTACCGCGGTGTCCCGTGCTTGCCTCCGCTTGAAATCAAGGGAGAAAGACCGATGTCCGCGGCATGCCGCGTAGACCCCGGCAGAAGGCACGAGGAGCCCGCTGATGCCCCGGCCGAGTGCCCAGCCGAGCTTCCCCGGCAGAAAACACTCGCCTGCCGATGTCCCAAGCCGCCTGGACTAATATAACAAAAATAAAATTAAGACTTGCACTTTTTTCGGTGTGGAAACGGGTTGGAACCACCATCCGAGGTCTACCGCGGTGTCCCGTGCTTGCCTCCGCTTGAAATCAAGGGAGAAAAAGCGATGTCCGCGGCAGGCCGCGTAGACCCCGGCAGAAGCCCCGCGGAGCCCGCTGATGCTCCGGCCGAGTGCCTAGCCGATGTTTCCCCGCTGAAATGAGCCGCATACCGATGTCCCAAGCCGCCTGGAGTAATATAACAAAAATAAAATAAAGACTTGCACTTTTTTCGGTGTGGAAACGGGTTGGAACCACCATCCGAGGTCTACCGCGGTGTCCCGTGCTTGCCTCCGCTTGAAATCAAGGGAGAAAGACCGATGTCCGCGGCATGCCGCGTAGACCCCGGCAGAAGCCCCGCGGAGCCCGCTGATGCCCCGGCCGAGTGCCCAGCCGAGCTTCCCCGGCAGAAAACAGCCGCCTGCCGATGTCCCAAGCCGCCTGGAGTAATATAACAAAAATAAAATAAAGACTTGCACTTTTTTCGGTGTGGAAACGGGTTGGAACCACCATCCGAGGTCTACCGCGGTGTCCCGTGCTTGCCTCCGCTTGAAATCAAGGGAGAAAGACCGATGTCCGCGGCATGCCGCGGAGACCCCGGCAGAAGCCCCGCGGAGCCCGCTGATGCCCCGGCCGAGTGCCCAGCCGAGGTTCCCCGGCAGAAAACAGCCGCCTGCCGATGTCCCAAGCCGCCTGGAGTAATATAACAAAAATAAAATAAAGACTTGCACTTTTTTCGGTGTGGAAACGGGTTGGAACCACCATCCGAGGTCTACCGCGGTGTCCCGTGCTTGCCTCCGCTTGAAATCAAGGGAGAAAGACCGATGTCCGCGGCATGCCGCGGAGACCCCGGCAGAAGGCCCGCGGAGCCCGCTGATACCCAGGCCGAGTGCCCAGCCGAGGTTCCCCGGCAGAAATAAGCCGCCTGCCGATATCCTAAGCCGCCTGGACTAATATAACGAAAATAAAATTAAGACTTGCACTTTTTTCGGTGTGGAAACGGGTTGGAACCACCATCCGAGGTCTACCGCGGTGTCCCGTGCTTGCCTCCGCTGAAATCAAGGGAGAAAAAGCGATGTCCGCGGCATGCCGCGTAGACCCCGGCAGAAGCCCCGCAGAGCCCGCTGATGCTCCGGCCGAGTGCCCAGCCGAGGTTCCCCGGCAGAAAACAGCCGCCTGCCGATGTCCCAAGCCGCCTGGAGTAATATAACAAAAATAAAATAAAGACTTGCACTTTTTTTGGTGTGGAAACGGGTTGGAACCACCATCCGAGGTCTACCGCGGTGTCCCGTGCTTGCCTCCGCTTGAAATCAAGGGAGAAAGACCGATGTCCGCAGCAGGCCGCGTAGACCCCGGCAGAAGGCCCGCGGAGCCCGCTGATACCCAGGCCGAGTGCCCAGCCGAGGTTCCCCGGCAGAAATAAGCCGCCTGCCGATATCCTAAGCCGCCTGGACTAATATAACGAAAATAAAATTAAGACTTGCACTTTTTTCGGTGTGGAAACGGGTTGGAACCACCATCCGAGGTCTACCGCGGTGTCCCGTGCTTGCCTCCGCTGAAATCAAGGGAGAAAAAGCGATGTCCGCGGCAGGCCGCGTAGACCCCGGCAGAAGCCCCGCGGAGCCCGCTGATGCTCCGGCCGAGTGCCCAGCCGATGTTTCCCCGGCAGAAAACAGCCGCCTGCCGATGTCCTAAGCCGCCTGGACTAATATAGCAAAAAAAAAATTAAGACTTGCACTTTTTTTGGTGTGGAAACGGGTTGGGACCAACATTAAATGCATACCCCGGTGTCCCGTGCTTGCCTCCGCTGAAATCCCCGGCAAAATACCCGCAGAGCCGGCCTAAGCCGCGGCCGAGTGCCCAGCCGTGCTTTCCCCGCTGAAACAAGCCGCCGGCCGCCGATTCCAGCGCGCCTTGCTTCCAGCCGCGGGAAACCCCGGTAAAAAGACCGGGGCGCCGTGCGTTCTCCAGCGGGGAAAGTTTGACCCCCTTTTTCACCCATTAGGAATAGAGATAGATATACATAACCATATATGGAAATGAGCGTGTACATGCCCTCTATAACATATTAAAATTTGAACAAAATCGGTTCACAAATAAGCTCAGAACTGGCAAAAAAGTGCTCGTGGCAACCCGTTTACACCATACTGAGGCATATATAGGGGATAGGGTGTCGATTGAGGTCGATATCAGCGGACATCCCTTAGAAAGGCGAAAAAGAAGGGAGATTTAGCCGGAGAGATTTGTTTGCCCGGGGAATCGGTGTGTCGAGCATCGCTAGTACCCGAGTAGGCATGGCTTCGGCGAGCGTTTCAGCTAGGATCGAGGGCAGTAGCTTCCCGAACGCCTGCTTCATTGCAGTCTAGTACGGGGCATCGGCGAAATCGAGCTGGCTGGGCGCTTTTCTCGCTTCTGTGGTTGGTTTGCCGCGGGTACCTACCGAGGACGTTCTGTGCATCGTTAGTAGGGGGTATCCTGGCTTCTTTCCACGGCGTTGGCGCGCTAGCACCTAGGGCTATGGCTTCCGAAACCCTGCTCACCGCAGAATAGTACGGGCCTACGGCGCAATGGAGCTACTGGCTGGCATTTCGCACGGGCGATCGGGTACCTTCCGAACACGTTACGTCGCTAGTACGGGGTACCCATGCTTGTGCGCTCTTTTGCCGGCTTGCCTACCGCCTTTTCGCCTGCGTGGTTGGTCTGTCGCGGGTACCTACCGAGCACGGTCTAGTATCCAGGCTTCCTTCCACGGCGCTGGCGCGCTAGCACCGAGGGCCTTGGCTTCCCGAAACCCTGCTCACCGCAGAATAGTACGGGGCCTACGGCGTAATCGAGCTAGCTGCTGGCATTCGCATTGGCGAGCGGGTACCTCCCGAACACGTTACGTCGATAGTACGGGGTACCCCATGCCTACATGCGCTCGTCCGCTGAAACTATCCCGGACCTTAACGGTCCACCGTACAGCCAGGCACGGCTGCGTCTCTGATGAACCTGCCTGCTCGCTGCTCCAGTCCGAAGGCACCACGACCGAGCGAGAAGAGGCATTATAGCCGCGGGTTCATCGCAGGGCTTGCCTAGCGTCTAGCCGAGACCGTCTCTCCTGCGACTATCGTTGGTACTGGCATCGAGTCCGAACCTGGCTTTGTGGAGGCTTCGCAACTACTAGGTAATCGTTGGAGGCCGGTGATCCGGGGCAATCAACATAAGGTGTAGCGGGCGTCTTCCCTTGGGTACAGAGAGTAGTACGAAATCGCTTAACTGATGCACGAGGAGATAAAAGGAGTCTCCCCCGGTCTCTTCGGGCTAGCTACTGCGTCACTAGTAGGCTGTAAGGTAAGCGCTGGTCTATGCGCCGTTCCTACGAGAAAATATACGCTGCCACACTGCCTGGACAAATTATACCGCTAGACGGCTATAACCAGGCAGGCCACTAGGCGTTGGGGCAAACCTAGTGGTTACACACATACAAAACGCCGCTAGAAGGGCAAGCTAGACGGCAGGCAGTTTCTCGATAGGGTACGGTCGTACAGGCGAGCCACGGTCGGCCGAAAGGATGCTTGCTAATGCCCGCGGAGGTTGGGATCAGCTGAGATTAAAGCTCACTCGTCGTTGTGTCGGTCTACCCCAAGCGTAAGTGGAACGTCTCTTGCTGTTCGAAGGGGAAGGCACCGCGAACCTTGCTCTGGGGAGCTGGCTCGAGAAGAGGATGCCTGGTGGGAAGCCTTGTAAAAGCCGTCTCTAGCTGCCTGCCCCGCTTGCGGGGTTCCGTTTCAACGGTCCGAAGGCCTGGGAGCCTCTACCGGCGAATCGGCGGAGATTGTTCGGCACAAGCCTAGGTAGGGGCGTCTGGCAAGCGTCTCTCTCCTAGCACCCTTCTGGGTCTCGAAGAGCAAATGTCGCTCACGATTCTGGTGTTGGGCAGTGGCTAGCCGGCCGGCTTACCAGCTAGCTAGCAACGGCCGCTGTTCCTCGCCTTCTATGCGGCCTCATACGCTGCTTCATCCTTGCGTAGAATTATACCTACACTAGGTGGTAGCGAGGCCCGCTGATTGACTTGTCCAATCGGCTATGTTAAAAACTCTGCTTCGATTACGGGCGCTCCGTCGTGTCTCTCGTAGTGTGTGACGACTAGCGGTCTGAAACAAGGCTGCGCTAAGTCCAAGAGTGCGGCGGACGCGGAGCCTGGAGGACAAAGCTTCTCGACAGCGAGGGAACGGTGTAACACCCTAGTACCATGCTGGCGACCGCGGCAGACTACGGGGCCCAATATTGCTCTGGTTTCCTACGACCAGCGGGCACGTAGTTCTACCCGGTCTCGCGAGGAGTTCCACAGGCACTGCGCGGCAGCCCCGAAGCGCTGAAAGAGTATAAATATATCTTGTACATTACGTACAAAAACCTTGAACGCATTACGCGATGTGCGAGGTGCTCTGCGGCGAGTGCCTCCCTTGTGGAAGTAGGCTAGTACTCTGTACTTTTCTACGATAAAACAGCATCGCACCAGGGGAGCGTGTTGCCGGGCTGGTCTCGGCGGCATCAGTACCCAGGCTTTCGCTTAGTAGGAGCGATTGCC